>JACEGR010004489.1:0-86641 GCA_014170235.1 Listronotus bonariensis
AATGTCCATTTTATCTACGACACTAAACTTTGTGCTTGTAGCTTAGAGCTGTGGCCATAACGAAAATTTATCATAATTTTTCAGATTTGAATGGCCATATTTCCAAAACTATAAGAGATAGACATATCAATTGTGGTATTTTCTTTAAGGACTTTAACATTATTGTACACACTTAAGTTTGATCACCCTGTATAGGTTGTGCAGTAACTCTACCAAGAAACTTTTAGGGCTGATTCTACGATGGAAAAAAACTTCATATGAACATATGTTTCAAACGTCTTAGTTTTTAACTGCGGAGGGTTAAAAATTTTAAAAAGGATTTTTTTACTTTTAAACCAATCCACATATTTTTATAACATTTGGGGGCACCGCCTATGCACCGAAAGACATTTTTTGACATGCCAGAAATAAAATAATTGTTACCAGGGTCGTTTATAAGGGGTTAAAAGTAAATATTTTTTAAGAAAAAAAAACAGTACGTTACTTATTTTTCTAAAATAAAATTATTTGTTTAAATTCCCCTTAGTTCGAAACAAATTTCATAACTTTATTTTTTTTACTTGATGCACAGGGTTTTTATTTATATTTTGCCATCCAATTAAAACGATAACAAAAAACAATGGAAAAACTTCTTACATAAAAATTTTATAGATTTTCATTAAATATTTTTAAGCATAACAGAAGAAACAAATAAACATTCATAAACCAAGAAGAATAAAGAGGTAAACTTTTTTTTAATGGAACCTCCAGTATATTATTATATTTTTAAACAAGTATTTTAAAGAGCTTTACAAAAATACCACAATTAATATGTCAATCTTTATTAGTTTTCAAAATATGACCACCTAAATCGGAAATATATTAGATAATAATATTATTTCTAATATATCCACCTACGGCACCAAGCCGTACGTTGAGTTTTTAATATTCATTGATTTCCTTGTTATGCTGAAAAGATAACAGATAATAATCTATAAGACTTTTATACAAGAAATTTTTTTCTATTCTTTTTCGTTGTGGGTGGCAAACTATAAATGAAAACCGTGTACAATTTTTGCGTAAACAAAAAATAAATTAGCTAAGGCATGGTCATTTGGTATCGCTAATATTAAATTCTGCAGTTATTAAGTATCTTCCTCATTTATTTTTTAATTACTTACCTTATCATTCAAGCAAGTTTCATTTTTACCCTATTTACTTGCGTCATTTACGTATTTAAAACTGATAACTAACATAGAGCAAAATTTATTTACATTTTGAATGATTTAAAAATACAACTAAGTTCATATTAAAGATATTAGGTATATAATTTACTATTTGAATACTTTAGTCCTTGGACCAGTAATGAAATTGACTTCATACTAATAACACCTTTAAACCTTTTAGGGGCTTCCTTTGACGAGTCTACCACTAATATTAATACCAGTTCGAAAATCGCTCTCCTAGGATAATCACCTTCTTGTAAGCCTTGAACTATTGTGGGTTTGTATGGGTGATATTTGTTCTTTTTTAAAACCCTATGAACTGTAGATTTTGGAATATGTATTTCTCTGTCGGCTGTCCTTGTTGAATTTGTTGGGTTCTCATTAAAATATTGGCGAATATTATTATCACGTTCCTCATTTTCCTTTACATAATTCTTTGGTCGGGGTTTTTCGAAACTTCCAAAATTTAATAAATTTCTTACAAGCTTTGGGAAATATTGCAAATTAGGTTGGTGCCTTTCGGGATAATCTTCAAAATATCTATCCAAAGCATTGTTTGCGTTTCTCTGGCTCGCAAAATAACATTGAAGCATATCAAGTTTTTCTTCATTAGAATAATGTGCAGCCATCGCGACAGGTACACTTTAAAACTTAGTTTGACATGAAGCCAGAATATTGTTATGTTTCGTGGAAACTGGCAATTGTTATACCTAGGCCACTAGATATTTTAGGATAATATGTATCACTTAATAATTTTTAAAAAACGAATGGTTGCGTTAAAAAAGAACCGAATTGTCGCTTATTAATTTCTATTTTGTTAAAAATTTGATGTATCTGTGATGGCATTTGTCTTTCAAAATATTAATTAGGATTTAGCTGTTGACTTTCAAGGGTTTATTGTATTTTATGGTTTCGATAATTGCTGATGGAGATCTATGGTACGAAAACAAAATAGGTTTACCAATATGTTTTATTCGATTTAATTTTAACCTCTATGCGTTTAAGTTCTATTCCGTGTTGTTTTTTCGAGTGTTTTTTTATGCAACGTTGCCTGTTTTATCAAGATTTCTTTCTTTCTCTTTTCATCGCTTAAATTATATTTTTTTAGCAAAGTGTGATACATCACTGAATTTGTAATTTTTTGCTTTAAACGATGATGTAAAAATCCAATATGGCCGCCATAAGAAAAAGAAAGCTGATGATGGCTCCAGAAAACTGAAACGCGGCGAAAAAAATTGACCACACAGGTGTATTCTACATAAAAAGTTGCTTTGAAAATGTTTTCACAGATTTCAAAAATTTTGATAAATAAAAAAGTTACAGCCTATTTTCAAAAATGCAACATTTCAGTTTTTTGAAAATATCTCAAAAACCTGAACAGCCAGACTCACTATGTAAGCGGCATGATGTTACTCATAAAATTGCCTAAAACTTTCCCCATTTAACCGTTTCTCTATCTCCTATGGTTTCCGAGATCCCAATACATCCATCACCAATTTGGGACACACTGTCATATATGGAAGCGGCGCTTTAGCCAACCTGTCAATGTCAAATGTTTCGGGTGTCGGACTGGGCATACACGTCCCTTTTTTATTGGACGAGTTTACCACAATGTTTTACATGCAATTTTTAAACATTGTGCCGAAAATCGTAATAATGTTTAAAAATTACATGTAAAAATTGTGGTAAACTTTTCCGACAAAAAAGTGAGGCGTTTGCCAAATGCGACACCCCCAACATTTGACATTGATAGGCTTGGTTAAAGTGCCGCTTCTATATATTCTGAATATTCTTGGTAGACTCGTTAAAAGGTAACTTCTTTAAAAAGGTTTTAAAAATGTTATTATCATAAAGTCAATTTTATTACTAAATTATGGGACTACACGCGCGGACCTCTCTTTATTGCAATAAAACTGAATATTATATTTATTTTTAGTTATGTCCCGAATGTTGTCATCGTACGACTGTGATTTTTACTGGTCTATGCGAAAGGAACAGTCCGATCTGCAACACAGAGGGCATGCTTATAAACTTATTAATCGCTTCAGTAGATCTCTTTTCGCTTCAAAAGAAGGCTTAGCTCTTTTACTTCAACAGTCATATTGGTATTCAGAAGAAAATGTAGCAAATGTAAGAGTAGTTAGTACATATTTTATATTTTTTAGCACATTTTTTTTATGAGTAATACCAACGCTATTTAGACTAAATAACAATTTTATAGAATTAAGAAAATAAACAGTTAACAGAAAAAAATGGAAATTTTTCAAAATAGTGGTTATTAAAAATATTATTATTATAAAGCTCATAAAAAAGATTTAACTAACCAGAACTGACCATGACCCCAAAACCAATTAATAAATTACACGTGCTTGTGCTTTTTACTATATTCTATACTTTTTTCTTTGATTTCTGAATATTTTTATTGCGCACGGTACTGTCTATACCATTTCATAATCTGACTTTTAAATTTAAAATCAATCATCTAAGCCATCTATTTCATAATGTGTACACTTACACTGATAGTGACTATAGCTTTTTTCGTACTATTACATTATTAAGTATTAGAAAGTGCGATATTTATATTTATTTCATTATCTTTTTTTTATTATTATGTTTTTTTATATTATCTATATGCACTTGAATATAAAATTAATTAAGTAGATAAAACTCTCTGTACATAACCAAACATTTTTATTAAGTAATCAAACCTATATTTTAATCACCAAAAATTGACAAGAAAAAAATCAATATGGAAAAAAAATTAGTAATATACTTCATCCATCTATATAAGGAATACATTCCTAATGGGTTGCCTAAAAAATAATGGCCAAGGATATAATTAATTTGAAAAAATATATATCAAAGTTTTTAACACAACCTGTATA
Source organism: Listronotus bonariensis (assembly GCA_014170235.1). Taxonomy (NCBI): domain Eukaryota; kingdom Metazoa; phylum Arthropoda; class Insecta; order Coleoptera; family Curculionidae; genus Listronotus; species Listronotus bonariensis. The sequence goes on from JACEGR010004489.1 coordinate 4,091, forward strand.
ATGTCATTCATGTATTAGAAAACTCTACGCTCAATGTGCGGAAACAATGGTAATAGTAGGGGAGCCCAAGATGCTAAATTTGCAGTTACTCGAGCGTCATAGAGACCTATTGAGTTGCAAAGCTTAGATGATAAGAAGAAAAAAATGTTATATAATGTATACCTTTTCATCGGGGCGTTAAGCGGCTATAGACTTTTAAGTATGTCAAAAAATATTTTTATTATTTCGGCTTGTGGAAATTGTTCAAATCGTATTGAATTATGTATTTTTTGTTACCCTTGAATTATTTTCTTCAAAATAATAAAAAAATAACCATGCTCGAGCATGTCAGAATGAGGTTTTTTTACAACTTTGTAGCCCTCTGCTTTCTTTACGCTACTCTCTAATTGTCAGATTAGTGAAATATACACTCTCTAGCATGTAATTATCTCGCCCTATCTTAATCTGATGCGCACAATTTCTGATGGATTTTTTGTGTTTTACGATCGCCCCTGTATACGGGGCTCATACTTGGTGGGGGCATTTAATCGGGTACAAGGTATTCTCCAGTATATTTTTTGACGCGCTGTAGTAATTCCCTCTTGGGCTCCCCTACCATAATAAATGATTATGTAAGTTATTAAAAGATATTTATGTACATATATTTTTAAGCGCTGCAGGATGTAACAAAAAATGGGATAATTTTTTAAATTTTAAAAGTCGAAAATTTTACACGGCTTTTAAATTGGAAAAAGAAATCTGATATATTTGTACTGTCCTGTAGGAAAAAAATTATACAGGGTAAATTCAAACTTTTAAAATCAACTTTGTTTTATTTTATTATAGCCTTTACAATAACGATTAGCTAACAGATGGGTGAAGGTCAGTTCTAATTCGAATCTTAGAATGTTATTTTAACTTACTTATAATTTCTTATACTTTGAAAGTATATAATATTACCCTAGCGAAAACTTTTATCTTTTTCTAACTTAACCAAAAAGATGAAACAAAAAATTACCAGATAAAAGTGCTGTCGTACACATTCAAAATAAATTAATGTCAAAATACAAGGGCGTCGGCAAGGGAGGCAGGCTAGGAGGGGCAGATGGCCCCCTCCCTAGAGATTCTGAAAAAGTTGCCCAATGTAAAGCAACCAAAGTCTTAATTCTTTTCTCAAGTGAAATCACCAATTTCATCAAACCTAAACGATTGCTGCGTTAAGCTTTCGTATTTCCCCACAAAAATGCCAATTGATTTGTTTTAATAATATTATAAATGCGGAATTGAATTCGGTTACTAGTTACGATATCCGATTCTTAATAGATATTATAGCCGCAAAGTCAATCAATTTAAGTATAGTTCATTTGAAAGTAATCAAAACAGCAAAAGAAGTGCTCTACCTGCTTTTTCTTTTTGAAGCATAGGCGTGCAGATTATTTTTCCTGCCTTTTTTAAAAAACTTGTTTAAAACAAATGAAATATTTACATTATCACTTTTTCTCAGTTATATGATGACGATTTTCGATTTGAGATCCAACGTTTTGTACCTGGCTAAAAGTTATTAATTTTATTTTTCAATGTGCTTTATATTGGATTTTAACACCGACAGTTTTTTTATTCGCGATTCAGATTAAAGAATTCAACGTTGCAATACCGTTAATTAGCTGATAAAATTGAGTATCTAGATCCAATCTGGCAAAGCATATAAACATAAATTACCAGATTTTGGTTTGTGTTGCGGCTACAAGTAAGTACTTTTAAAAACAAGACATAACAGTAACAAAAACATATTAAGCTTCATTATACATATAACATCCTAGATAAAACATAGAATGGGTAACAGTCGGCGTTTCGAGTAATTTTATAAATCCACAAAACGTAAGTTTTTGGTTATTTAGGCCTGAGTTGCAATCGCAAAAAACTGACTTTGTACATTTTCCCTTATTGCAGATTTTTAACGAAGCCATAATGATAATTACTAAAGCACTTAATACAACGTACGCCGTAGATATAAAACCCGTACTACAAGTGAAAATCTATATATGCTCTCGATTTTTCCTACAATTCATACTTCTCATTCCCCATATCAACTTGCCCCCTCCTAAGCCATCGGCTGGCGACGCCCCTGTCAAAATATTGAAAATTTCCAATTTGACCAAAAAACTAGTTCCTAATGTTGTAGAAAACTTTTAAAAAGATAATATTCGTTATGAACAATAAAAGAAGCATCTATAGCCTTAAAAATTATTGCGGAGGTACAATATATAATTTGGAAAGTTCTTACAGAGCTTCGGACACAATTTTAGCAAAAATGTGATGCAAAAGTTAGCAGTAGTTAATACAAAAATTAAACCCCAAATGCCTAATCAATTCTTGATAAAAAAAACATGTTATCACCCATTCTTTTGACACAGATTAGGGGATGATTTTTTTTACAAAATATACATTAAAAAATATGTTAGGGCAAATATGATAAAGCAAAGCTCAATAATAATTTAAAAAACCAGTTAACAGTTCTAGAAGAGCTTGGCAAGATGAGTTTAAGTAAACGCAGTCAAGAAGTTGGGGAAGGGGCCACTATTGGGTATTGGGCGCATTCAGGTGTACTCAGCCGCTTAGCCGCTAGGTAAGCGAAGTGTCAAAAATTACAAGTTAAACCAATAGTATAGCTTTATTTTGACAATTTTGGCACTTCGCTTACTGAGCGGTTAAGCGGCTGAGTTCTCCTGAATGCGCCCATTGTTTATGCAAAAAATAAAAATGGATTTTTGTTAAAAGTCACTTTAATTTTTCAGCTTTAAAAATAAATAAAAATATTTAATATGGATAAGGCGTTGTTGTTTAATTTATTGCATTATATAAATACTCTATTTATGTAAAGATTTCCTACTATGTAGGGTAAAAAGCCTATTACAGATCCAAAAAGTCAAGAGGATTACAATAAACTGCAGATTTTTAACGTCAGAATATACAAAAACAAACACTGTATTTTATAAATACTCTATTTATGTAAAGATTTCCTACTATGTAGGGTAAAAAAGCCTATTACAGATCCAAAAAGTCGAGAGGATTACAATAAACTGCAGATTTTTAACGTCAGAATATACAAAAACAAACACTGTATTTTATAAATACTCTATTTATGTAAAGATTTCCTACTATGTAGGGTAAAAAAGCCTATTACAGATTACAGAAAAAGTCGAGAGGATTACAATAAACTGCAGATTTTTAACGTCAGAATATACAAAAACAAACACTGTATTTTAGGTTATTAATATATGTCAATTTTAAAATATTTTAGGTTACCAAATGTCAATTATACGAATTCGAATGCACCTACGTTTAGGAAAGGTGCACATTGAGACACATGCAACGCAACTCACGCAGGGCAACACAAGCAACGAAGTCCACGAAATTAGTGGGATGTGTCAGCTGAACGCATATTATGACACATATTGTCTACACAAGCTGTATTGTTTCCTGAGTGGTGTCTCACTCATACATGAGGGATTATTTGTATCATATAGGACAGGAAATTATCTGACAGCCTCAATAAGTTCTTTCTGCATTTTTTTGCAATTATTATTATATTTTTATTATTTGGTCACACATGCACACGAAATTGTCTCGAATACTGGTTGACACACGTCTTGTTTGACACGTTCGTGGCCTACGCTGTGCTGCATCCTAATATGAGGGTGTGCAATGTTCGCGACATGATACAAAAACGTTGCGTATGCCGCCCTGAGTGGGTTGCGTCGCATGTGTCTTAATGCGCCTTGCCTTAGTAACTAGAAATCATGATTCTTATTTATTTTGCTTATGCCACTGGTGTAAAATTTTACCATTCTATGTAAAATTTTTACCATCCTATTTTTGTTAACATTAGTATTATTTATTTTGAATTTTAGATAAATTTTCCTCGTTGCTACGTACTGGGATTTCCTGACCACTATAACCTTTTCGTGGATGATTTTCGCACGACAGCTTGTCTTGGTATGCTTAGATGGTTTACAGAACGATATGAAGCTAAAAAGAAGTACATTCGATTGAGGGAACTGTTCCACACTCTGCTTTTAACTTTGCCATGGAAAGGTAAGAAAGGGGAAATCATTGAATATGATTAATGTGGCTAATATTACTACCAATAAAATACATAATATGTATATGAAAAGTGTCAAACACTTTGGCATAGCCAAGATTTTAGTTTTGGTAGACTGTCAATACAAAACAATTATATTTTAAAAAATTACCCCTAAAAATAAGTCATGAATTAAATCTTTAAACAATAAGCCTTCTAGTTCAGACTTTTCTATACCAATTTTCACGCTTTGATTGTGAGCACTGGCTTAGGTAGGAAGGGGAAGGTAAAGGGGTAATTAACCCCTAGTATCCTTTGGAAGTTCTTTTTGTTCTTTTTGTAGTAGTTATATACTATGCACAAAACAACATGTTTTTTTAGGCACTGTAGGCAACATATTAATAGCACATTTGTTTTGTTTGTTTCCTGAAGACTTTTTTATTGTCATATACTCTTTAAGGTCCATTACCTCCCCAGAACATGAAATTATTTACGCCAGTGATTGTAAGAGCCCATTTTAACTTCTAACTCCCACAATACTCATTTCGGCCCAATTTTGTGAGAATACATTTATTATTAAAACTATTTATAAAAAGTGAAATCAGATTAAACTTTTGACATTCTATATATTGTATATCAGAAATCCCGAAATCATCCTTTTTTGGACTAAGGTGAGTTGGGTTAAATCGTCATATTTTAGCTTCAGAAATTTGTAGCAGCATTTTTTTATCCTTCTAGAGACACCCTGTATATTGCGTTGGGTGTAGGTAGCCTCTGGGTACGTTCTTTTAAATGCATGCTCATTTAAGATAATACATCTATATCTGGTCAACTACGTCATGCTTGCCTCATTAAAAGCTAAACACGCTTACGACGTTAATCCAAATTTTCCAGTAATTGTCGTGAGTAATACTAAGACTAAGCAGGGGATCTATTTTTTAATCTCACTTCGCAATGTCGCATGCGAAATCGAAGTAATGTCGCTTAAAAACCGGTTTGTTAAGCGAGATTTTATTCATGTTCCAGGAAAGATTGGGTATTCGAGATTGAAGAATCGATGGCCTGGCATGTGGATATATTCCCTTTGTCCACTTCTATGGTGTTTTAATATAGGCAGAGTTTTGTTCACAAACTTGTTGTCCGATTTTATTTTTAAGTAACACATTGGATATGCTAAAAAAGTTTTTTTAACGATATTTTTATTTTTAGATGTGCTGAGTATATCGCCGGACAGAGACACCAGGATATAGATAAAGACTTTGTCAGAGTGTGGGATCATGAGTGGGAACAATTCCTGGGTTATTATTATGCTGTTGTGCATTACAATGAACTTTTTATGGATTTGAAGGTAATAAGATAATATATTAAATGAAGGTCTGTTTCATTATTGAGATAAAGATATTTAAATTAAAAACTTTAATTGAGCGCTTTTAATAACATTTTATCCACGATAAAAATAGGAGGGTGCCAAATATTATTATTGTTTTACATAGTATCTACAGTTAGGATGTCCGTTATTTCTCAAATGAGTTTTTAGCGATTGCCCCCTGAACTTTTAGATTATAGCCTAAAAAAATATTCAATGTAAAAATGCTCTTAATTCATGATTTCAACCGTGCCGAAATCATGTTGTTTTCCCATTTAAATAACATGGAATTTTTGGACTTTTTTCTTTTATTTTTTTCTCGGATAGAAATAGATAAAAAAGTCTACTTATTACATATTCTGATGGAAAATTTTACGCTCTACAAAAAGTTTTTTTACGCATTTTCGATTTAGTCACTCCTTTAGGAGTTATTTAGCGTCAAACGTTGAGATAAGATTGAGTTGTGGCCATCTTTGGGAATTTAATAGTAAACCGGCATGTTTTAAATAAAACACTCGGTATATTACATTACCAATAAATAAATAGGTTAAAGAGCTTAAGGAAAATACCACATTTAATATATCTATCTCCTATGGTTTAAAAAATATTGCCATTTAGTTTTGTGTTTTTTACTCAATTTTTTTTACGGTTTACGGCACATTTAAATAACATGGAATTTTTGGACTTATTTCTTTTATTTTTTTCTCGGATAGAAATAGATAAAAAAAGTCTACTTATTACATATTCTGATGGAAAATTTGACGGTCTACAAAAAGTTGTTTTACGCATTTTCGATTAAGTCACTCCTTTAGGAGTTATTTAGCGTCAAACGTTGAGATAAAAATAAATTGTGGCCATCTTTGGGAATTTAATAGTAAACCGGCATGTTTTAAATAAAACACTCGGTATATCCAATAAATAATACGTTAAAGAGCTTAACGAAAATACCACATTTATATATATGTATCTCCTATAGTTTAAAAAATATTGCCATTTAGTTTTGTGTTTTTACGCAATTATTTTTTTACGGTTTTCACATATCTGAAAATATGCAGTTTTTCCTCTTAAATGAAATACCTTGCACAGGGCTATTTATTTTAATGTAAACAAGACCCTATTTTTGAACTTCCCGGTACATTTTGTAAAAACGAATATAGCCATTTCGTGAATTTTTTATCGTAGAATTTAATAATATATTAAGTAAAACTTTTAAAACAAAATCAAAAGAATTACAGCACGATTGGCGTAATTTTTAAATGGAATACCCATAAGGTATATTTGTATACTTAACAATGAATAGAGATTCTCACAAGGAATTTGGTGTTATAGGGGTTGCTGGGTTTATTTCCTGCGGTTCTGATGCAATTGTTAAAAAACTGCTTGATGCTATATAAAACATTTAAATTATTTGTAATATTATAATTTTTGTTATAAGTATATAGGTACAGTGCGTTCCACAATAGGTGTTACAAGAGGACAAAAAGACCAAAAAGTTTGGTTCTTTTGAGAAAACTGGTCGCATGGTCCAAAACTGATAAATAGAAAATTTTACTACTATTGGTAATATACAGGGCGAGTTACTACTAAAAATATGAAAAGTGACCAAGAGGAAAGTACCTTTATTTTTAAAAATAGGACAAAATTGTATAAGTAAATGTTGTAGCGAATTAAATTTTTGTCAAAATTTAAAGTTAAAGAATTAAAGTAAAAAAATATATATTTTTGTCAATTTTTACATAATGCATTAACAGTTTTTAAAATACTTGGCCTAGGGCAGCGATTATTAAAAAATAATTAAAATTATGAAACTGTTCTTTTAATTTTTGCTTTATCTTGTCCAGTATTTAACTTAAGATGCAAAATGTATTAAAATTGACAATTACATTTTTTTTACTTTAATTAATTAACTATAAATTTTGACATAAAATTTATGTATCTACAACATTTACTTCTTGAATTTTGTTCTATTTTTAAAAATAAAAGTATTTTGCTCCAGGGCATTTTTTATATTTTTAGTTATAATACCAATTCGAGTAAAATTTTGTATTTATTAGTTTTGGACCATGCGACCAGTTTTCCCAAAATTTCATTTTAAAATTAAAAAATGTTTGATCTAATTGTGCTTTTGTAATACCTATCCTCTGACATACTGTATATACCACCATATTTTAGTATATTGTATTGTATTTTATTTTTTCCGTTTATTGTATTTTTGATGCTTGGCTTAAAATAGTATATTATACAGGCTGTTACAAATTCGAGAAACACCATTATGATCTCGGAAACGGTAAGATATACAGGGTTGGTTAAATTGGTGCAAAGTTGCGCATTTTTATGCTTAATAATATTTCGTTATAAAAGTTTACAAATTTGCAGCCGTTCCAAAATTATTCGGCAAAAACCGAAATTTTGCGAAAAAGTATTCATTGTTTTCTCGGTTTATTTGAAGAGATATTTTAAAACTAACGACACATTACCATGGTCACTTTTTCTCTTCTATAAAAAATGTGTAAATTTAAAATCCGACGTTTCGTTTTTGAGCCACCATCATCAAGTTTGTTTTTTTTATATGGGCGTAATATTTGGTTTTAAACTTAATACACTTGTATTTTAATTCTAAATACAACGATATATCACACTTAACATTTATGCGACGTTTCGGACAAAAAAACCACCACTATTTTTTCCATTAAAAATTACGTTTTTATTCCAAGCGATTTTGAAAATTTCCATTTCAAAATAAGTATGCATCCATTTATTTTAATTACTACTAATTTTTATTTCTTTTAATAATTTATTTATTCCTAATTTAACTAACAGGCTGAAGAATTAGGGTAATTTACATACATTTGCTTATACGTAATAAAATAAAGCATTTAATTTATTTAAACGTTCCCATCAACTTTATCGTAGCCTATTATAAAAAATGGATGCCTACTTACCTGCAAAGGAAATTTTTCCGACCGTTTGGGGTAAAATCGATATTAGCGAAATGGTGAAGTCGCACAAATGTAAAGTGTGATATATCGTTAGTTTTAGAATTAAATTACGAGTTTTCTAAGTTAAAAACTAAATATTCCGCCCACTTAAAAAACAAAGTTGATGATGGTGGCGCAAAGACTGAAACGTCGGATCTTAAATTTAGTGACATCATTTTATAGAACAGAAAAAGTGGCAATGTTAATTTGTCGTAAGTTTTAAAATATCTCTTTAAATGAACCGAGAAAATAATAAAAACTGTTTTGCAAAATTTCGGTTTTGCCGGATAATTTCGGAACGGCTGCAAATTTGAAAATTTTTAAAACTGAATATTGTTAAGCATAAAAATAAGCAACTTTGCCTTAATTTACACAAACCTTTATCTCTTACCGTTTTCGAGATCCTAATGGTGTTCCCCAAATTTGTAACAGCCTGGGGTGAAGAGTGAGCTATTATTTACAGAGCGCGTAGCGCCGAGGGATATAATGTGCGAGGTAAATAATAGCTTTCTCACCCGAGGTATATATACAGGTGTCCAGGAAAATGTGGAAAATCTCTCGCACACGTATGGAACAGATGAAAATAACACGACAAGTTCCTATAATTTTTTTCCGTTTAAGCCCCCTGCGGAGATATGATCCCCTAAAGGGGGCAGCTAGAAATCGATTTTTCGTGAATAACTTTTAAAGCGCTCTGTATAATTTGATAATATTTTAGTACGATGCATACTAGTAAAGACCTCTTAAAATAGTGCCCTTGAAACTTATGTCGCTTCTTTAGTTTGCCAGGGACGGACTAGTTTTCGCACATTATTGATAATATTTTTTACGCCCTGTATGGTGAAGACACAAAAATATGTTTTTGGGTAGTTTAAACCTTTTGATAAAAAAAGGTACTCTTGTTTGACATCGATAAAATGAGCCGTTTTCGAGTAATAATTAGTACAAGTAATAAATTCCTGACCTGCTACGAGAGGACTTCAATACTGAATCAAAAATTACAAATTACATCGAAAATAAAATATTGTATTATTAAACTTTGTTTAGTTATTGTTTGTTATATTTTTATAAACTCTTATTATTAAAATAATTTTTTACTCGAAAACGGCTCATTTTATCGATGTCAAACAAGAGTACCTTTTTTTTAGCAAAGGTTTAAACTACCCAAAAACATATTTTTTGTGTCTTCACCATACAGGGCGTAAAAAATATTATCAATAATGTGCAAAAACTAGTCCGTCCCTGGCAAACTAAAGAAGCGACATAAGTTTTAAGGGCACTATTTTAAGAGGTCTTTACTAGTATGCATCGTACTAAAATATTATCAAATTATACAGAGCGCTTTAAAAGTTATTCACGAAAAATCGATTTCTAGCTGCCCCCTTTAGGGGATCATATCTCCGCAGGGGGCTTAAACGGAAAAATTTTATAGGAACTTGTCGTGTTATTTTCATCTGTCTCATACGTGTGCGAGAATTTCCCACATTTTCCCGGACACCCTGTATATATAAATAAAAATTTAACTGATAACATTAATTTACTACTTCTTTTGATAATTAAGTTAAAATTATAAAATTGTTCCCATTATTTACCTAGGTGATTTTTTTATATATAGAATTGTTCTCATTAATTATCTACATGTTTTTATTATCATTATTATGGAAGGGTAAGAAATATTCATTCTCGTTAGGGAAGTGAAGTAAATAATAGCAATTTCTCAGGTAAGCAGGAAATTTTTTAAATTCTTGACTTTGAGAAATAAGCACCTGTGACCTGTGGCAGCCAGGTTTTCCTGGTGAAACTATCCTTATGTTATCTTGCAATTTTTAAACAATTGCATCAGAACCGCAAAAAATAAACCCTGCAACCCCTATATAACCGAATTCCCGTGAAAATATCTATCCATTGATATAAAAATATATGAGGTTTTCCATTTAAAAAATACGTTACTCGGGCTGCATGGTTTTTGTTTCAAATGTTTTTCCGATTAAATTATAAATTGTAAGAAAAAAATATAGGTTATGGCTATATTGGTTTTTAAAAAAGTACAAGGAAGTTCAAAAATAAGACCCTGTTTACATTTAAATGAATAACCCTGTACAACCTGCCGTACAACGACTTGCATATTCGGTGCTCCAGCAAATTATATTCTAAATACAATTTAATGCAAAGCTGTTATTTTAGGACAAGCTGCTTACCAACTATGCACAAGCTAAAATTAAACTAAAAGAAATGGCCAAATATTGGCCACAATTTGACTTGGATGGTATAAGGAACATTTGGATTATGAAACCTGGAAACAAGTGCAGGGGACGGGGAATCCAACTGGTAAAGAGTATTGCGGAGGTCGATAAACTTATGAATTTAAAACTTAAATATGTTGTGCAAAAATATATCGGTAGGTATATAAGTAACACAGCTATATTAAAAAGAAAAGTTAAAATATGTTTTCTTACCAATGATTTTCTTTTACAGTAAAAGTTAATAAAAGTAATAGTTGTTTTAGCAAATCTTAACAAACTTTTACCATTGTATCTAACCCAATCCATAGTTTATTATCTTAAGTTTAAAAAGAATAACATTAACCTAAATCCATGTGTTTATTTAATAATGAACAAACAGGGCTTGTAGAAAAATGTAAAAAATATTGGATTTTTTTAAATAGTTTATAACTCCACACAAAATAATCATAAGATTAATAAATATAAAATAAATAAATTACGTTGGATTTTGCAAATAATATAATTATTAAATATTAATTTTAAAACTGTAGTAATGGTTATACAGGGTTTCCGACTATATTTTGACCTATTTTGATCGCAAATAACTTAAGAAAAAATTAAGATATTAAAGGTTTTTGCAAAAATATTTGAATTTTTTTAAAAGTTTTTGCATTATATCCTCGCTACTTGTTTCTGAAATTCCCTTAACACAAAACAAAATGGCCGATATTCCGATATAGGGCAACTTTGTAGTATTTTAAATAAAACACCATGCATATTCTTTTACAATCCTAAAATTCAATTTTTTCTCTTGAAAAAATATTACCGTAGGCAATGGATATTTCCGAAAATAGTGAAGTTATTATTCTTTAGAAAAATGACTGCTTGCCAACCAAGAGTATTATTTGACAATGAAAAATACGGCCACAAAGCTATACGCTATTCACAAAATAATAAGTGCAGTAGGGCTAAATTACTTTTTGAAAATGTTTGGTAATCTTGAGAAAAACCTACAGCTTTGTAGCCATATTTTTTTTTGTAACCTTGTATGTAGCATATTTTCATTGTCAAATAATGCTTTTACATGCCATGCAGTCAATTTATTAGAAATCAATGAGTACATTATTTTTGGAAATAACCATAGCTTATGTTACATTTTTTAAAAGGTTAAAGACTAAATTTTATTATTTTAGAAAAATATATATGGTAATCTATTTAAAAATCGAACTTGCCCTATATCGGTTAACCGACCATTTTAGTTTTGTGTTAACGAAATTTTGCTACCAAATGGCGAAGATATGATTTAAAAAATATCTTTGGTTGTTCTAAAGTTATTTACAATCATAACGGTTTAAAATATCCTATATTCCTGGGACTAAAATATGACGATCTAACTCAACTTACCTTAGTCAAAAAGGGGAGGGTTTCGGAAATATAGGGTATTAAAAGTTTATTCTGGCCTTAGTTTTTTTTAAAATAATTTTATTAAAAATAAGTCTATCGTCACAATATTTAAAGAGATTTTGGAAGGTAAGAAATAAGAATTTGCTATCAATTGTGTTGTTTACTTTAGAGGGCGCCACCTACGGTGTCTTGCACAAATTAAAAACCTAATAACTTTTTTGAGCCACTTTGTATGTAACTTTTATGTAAATATTTTTCTTTGAGATATTTTACATAAAAATGGTATACTTGGTAAATGTTGATTTAGGCAGCCGTTTCTAAGATATCTGGATTTTAAAAAATCACTTCATGTATCATTATGGCAAGGTTGGCGAGGTCTAAGGTATACAGGGTGTTTTAGAATTAGATGCTAATTTTTGAGAATATAAATCCTTACATGATTTTAAGAGGAAAATATTGTCTATGTCCTAAATGGCTTAACTTTTGAGATACAGAGTGGTAACAAAGCTTTTTTTAAAACTTTACCACCTTGTATCTCACAAACTAGGCCAGTTAGAACATAGGCTTATATGAACTTTTCTTCTTAAAATTACGTAAGGATTCACACTGTAAAAGATTACCATCTAATTCTAAAACACTCTATATAGCTAAGACCTGGCCGTGCAGAAAGTAATTTTTTAAATCGAGATATCTTAAAAACGGTTGCCTAAATCAAATATTATCAGGTATAACTTAAATATGTAAAATATGCTGAAGAATAGGAATTTTCCTTTAAAGGTATATACAGAGTGCTTTAAAGAATTTATTTCGTTTTTAATTTATTCAAGATACCACACGTGGCGCCCCCTTAAGTAAACAATAAAATTGATAGCAGATTCTAATTTCTTATTATACAAAGGTGCTTATTTATAAAAAACTAAAACCAGAATAAATTTTTAACACTCTGTATCTTTGAAATCATCAACTTTTGGACTAAGGTAAGTTGGGTTAGATCGCCATATTTTAGCCTAAGGAATCTGTTGTAGTTTTTTCTGCACCTTTTAGAGACACCCTGTATATACTGAACAATTCTTTTAAAGTTATAAGCATTTGTACGGAAATGAAAAACAGCTTGTCTTCTTGTGTGGTAAATTAATTAGTTGTTTTTAATTTGACCTTTTTAGTACCTTATAAGTATTTTATTAAGAGTTAATTTTTATCCAATTAAGATATTATTAGTTATTTTTAGAAAGGCCGTTGATAATATACAAAACAAAATTCGATATAAGACAATGGTTTATGGTAACAAATGTTCAACCTTTAACTATTTGGATGTACCGGTAAGTTTAATTTATTAGAACAAAAAAAAACACATAATTAAAATAGTTTATTATAATTATACAGACTGTCCACGGATGGGGTTAACAAAAAGACAAATGGGTCAACAATTTAAGAATACTATTTGTAATCGATAAAAATAATAATACAAAATTTTATTGAACTCCCTAATTTGGCGAAAATGCCTTGATCACATTCGCTTCCAGCTGAAAATTTTTCTTGTGTAGGAATTTGGAGAAAGAAAGTGTTTAAAAAGCCAATTAAAATAGTTTTTTTTATTTCATTGTATTATAAAAATTAAAAATAAGTAATTTTTGATTACTTCAAAATCAGTTCCATGAAACATTTTGATACCCCTGTTACATTAATAAAGTCATTCAAAATTCTATTTTAAATGATATTTTGCTTAAAAATGCAAAATAAAGGTAGATAGTTTACTTTTGGAGAATAATCATGTTTTTAAGTTTATGCCAACCCTATAAACAAGATCAAATTTTTTCTTCGTAAATCTTTTTTTTTTTCAAGCGAAAATTCTTATGAGGAATAACGTTATTTCAAATAATCATATTTTTTGTCCATTTGTCCTTTTGTTCACCCCATCCGTATACAGTCTGTGGATATACAGGGTGTTCGATGATTTTTTTAATTCAGTGCGTAAGTATGTCTTTCAATTTAAATGATGAAAAGGATAGAGATAGTCTATTTCAACCGTATTATTATTAAGAATAAAAAAATTAAAACTTTATTGTTCATCCATCTTCGACCGCAATAGTTGACTTTTGAACCAACAATTATACAACAAACTACCCTTTATTTTGAAGAAGAAATCATCTCTTAAAGTTTGCTGCATTTGTTTTAAAACACTTTGTATATCCTATTAACTACCCAAAAATTAATATCACAAACTACTTTTTTTTAAGGATATGCTAAGCTAAGGTTAGTTTTTTTATCACCCGCTACAAAGCTTTAATTTTTTAGTGAATGCTACCTGAGATTTAGTGGTCAGACATTCAGCTTAGAAAATTTTCATGAATCCTTGCATTTGACGAATCATGCTGTACAATGCAAGTACGCTAACGGTCAACAAAGGGATAAGGCGTTACCAGATGACAATATGTGGGATAGTCATACTTTTAAGGCTTACTTAAAGAAAATGGGATATTTGGATAAATGGAATCAGGTTAATATTATTTTAAACTTTACAAAAAAATAAGTAAATATTTAAATATAAAAATAAAATAATTTACTATTACGGAGTATCCACTAATTAATGATACACAGAAAAACCACAGATTTCTTATATCAAAATATTAATATTAAATCAAACCTACCTACATCAAAAAATTTATAATAAGAAAGATACAGGGTGTCAAAGTAAAAAAAAAAAAAAATTTCGACAATTTTTGCTATGTTTAAAATACTTTAGTGAAACCCGATATGATATGAGCTATTCAGATGTAATATTAATTTTTATGTGTAAACTACAGGAAGCTAGCTTACATTATTTAAATTTCTCTAAATCATTCCAACTTTTTTCTGCTACTCTATATGTACCATCTAAGTAAACCAATAAACTTATACCATACTTTCTACATAAAAAAGTATACTTTGTGAGAATGGCTCTGGACTACCGTTTTCAAGATTTTTGCATTTAAGTGGTTTAGTGCAACCAAAAAGTATATGGAAGAATACATTAACTCATTCGTTTATCATAAGGCAGTTGTAGTTATGACTAATACGCTATTTTTAAAGGCTTTTTAACCAACACTTAAATTTAAATTAAAATTAAAAATTAAATTTAAATTTTACAATGTATCTTTCGTGTGTAGAAACCATAAGGAAGTTAACTGGTTTACTTAGATGTTACATACGATTTAGCACATAAAAGTTAGAGCGTTATAGCAAAATTTATATTGTGTAGTCAGCATCCTCTGGTTTACACATAAAAATAATATTAGATCAAGATATCGAGTTTTAATAAAATATTCAGAAAGTATCAGAAATTATCCAAACAAATTAAAAATATTTTTTTACTTTGACACCCTATAAGATCCCTTACAAGACAAGATGATTACTTTTCATTTTTTTAAAACGATTAGGGCCATAAATATTTACTCCCTCTTTACCTTGTACAAGTATATGACTAAATTGTCATAATTAAACATTTAGAATGAGAAAACACTGACCATGACAGCCAGTATGAATTCTGTCCCAAATGATCTACACAGGGTTTTCAGATCGTTGATATTAATATATTTAAATATTTTGACCAGTTTTGGCATAATGTTTTCTTAACCTTCTTCTTAAGGTCTTTCATCTAAATTTTGTTCCTAGCCCGTCAGATTTATTTTTTATAGACATACTTTACACACATAAAGATTTCTTTGTATATGTGTTTTTGTGCGTTCTAAAAAATATTTTGTATAATAGATATTTTTAAAATATTTTTTATTGACTAACACTAAGCTTTAAATATTATTTAAAAAATCATAAAAGGTAATCGATGTATGAGGACTTTTTGTGGTTACTGTATATCAGTAATTACATATCCCGGGTGACCTGGCAATACTTTCAATCTGATTTCAACCATTTTTTGCAGAATAACAAAAAAATCGTTTATTCCGCTACCGGTTCAATACCTGTTAATTTTTTTAAGGTCAATGCTTAAAGTATATAGGGATCGTTTTTAAAACTTACAATGGCCATATTTTCTAAACCAAGGCAAATATCAAAAAATTAAAAAATATCGTTTTTATAAAACCTCGGGGAATATTAATGACGTATTTTGTACACCTCCATCAACCCTTTAAGCTGCACCCCCAGTCACTTAAAAAACTTAAGTGGTAACATTTCTTATGTAGCACCTCTCTGGAAAGCTTATGAAAAGTTTTTTTGTTGTCACAAAAAGTTAGGGT
This sequence comes from Listronotus bonariensis, assembly GCA_014170235.1. Classification (NCBI taxonomy): domain Eukaryota; kingdom Metazoa; phylum Arthropoda; class Insecta; order Coleoptera; family Curculionidae; genus Listronotus; species Listronotus bonariensis. The sequence continues at coordinate 20,353 of JACEGR010004489.1, forward strand.
AAAATTAAATACTAGCCCTAAATTTTAGAAAACTCATATTTTATTATTTATAAAGAATACCAGAAAAATCCAATTAAATTATTATAAAATTAATTAAAAATTAATAATAAATGAAAATATTATCTGTAGAGCTTTACCGTCCCCAAAAAAGTTTTGATTAGTGGTGTTTACTTCTGTTGCACAAGCGCCCAACAACCAAGACCAGTTGCTATAACTTTTTTCTTGAGATAATTTAGAAACATAACAAACCAGAACTTTTTATCGGGGCGAGTTAGCTTTTAGGGAATATTATTCTATTTAATATTATTTTTAATTCTTTTGTATTAATTTAATTGAACATTTTCTGGTATTCTTTATGAATAATTAAATATGATTTTGGTAAAATTTAAGGGTAGTATTTGATTTTACCCCCACTTTTTATGACCAACAAAAATCATTTTTATAAGCTTTCTAGAGAGGTGCCACATAACGAGTGTTACCAATTAAGATTTTTAAGTGAATATGGTTACATACGTCATTTATATTTGCCCCGGGTTTTATAAAAATGGTATTTTTTATTTTTGACATTTCCTTTGGTTTAGAAAATGTAGCCATTGTAAGGTTTTAAAAACGCACCCTGTATATTCAAACTATATTAATAAGTTGAATGTTACAAGTAGACAATTACTTTTAAGAGTTTTTTTTATAATTTAGGTCATTTTTCCCGGCATGCGACAAAGCATTGTATGCGCTATGTTGGCAAGTCAGGATACCATGGACCGACGCCCTAATACCTATGAGATTTACGGAGCAGACTTTATGTTAAGTGAAGATTTTACACCATGGTTGTTGGAAATAAACTGTAGTCCGGATCTGTCGTTTTCAACGTCGGTTACCAGTCGACTATGTCCTCAATGCATGGAAGATGTTATTAAAGGTAATAACTATGGGAGGTAGAGGGGAGAAGTACCATCTTTTATGGCAGACAAGTTAAAAAAGTGTCCATCGGAATGAAGCGACCTAAGGTGGCACCACAGTAACAAGTAGAAAGATTTTAGTGTTTTTTTCCTTTTTAATTTTTAATCCTTTTTTCCCTTTTTATTTTGCGTCTTACTCTAAGATTTCTTTCTTTTCATGCTAATTGGTTCAACTCTATACACTTACTGTGGCGTCACCTTAAGTTGCTCCTTTCCGATGGACACTTTGTAATACATTCAGATGGTATTCCTTCCCTCTACCCTTTATAGTAACGACCAATAACGACAAAGTAATAAAACATTAGCTGTCAAAATATTCTTTTTAATAGGAAAGGGTGTGACTAGGGTCTAACCATTTTTCCTAAAAATATATTATTTTTTATTTATTGAGTTTATTCCAAAAACGTAGCACTTGGTTATTAAAAAGTACCACAACTCTGAAATATCTTTAAAACCGCTAAATTTACATTTTCCAAATTTAATATCTATCGTGTTCTAGACATGTAAAATTAAATAGTTAATTTTGGCGCTGTTGCCAAATTCTTTAGCCTTGTTCTACTCGTACTTTTCTAGTTTTTTTTTTAATGAAATGGTCCATTTATTTTTATTGCATTAAATTAGACAGGCTAAATTTAGAAGGTTTTTATATTTTTAAAATTCTGTCTTTATTTGTTGCTTAGATAAGTATGACCCGCTACACCTATAGTAAAAAGTAATTTAAATATAGGGCATTCCTTTTAAAGTAATAAAAATATTAGGTGTACGGCAAAGCTGGAAAATCTGGCAGCAATGCCAATATCACTGTTTAATGCTTTATTTGTTTTCTGGGAGATTATATTTAAACAAAATATTATTTGGCTTTTCTCCAGAATAAAATTAAAAAGTTTATTTAACATTTTATGAAAATTAAAACTTTTATATATTATGAAGAACTATTCTGCTCTTACACAACATAATAAAAGTTATTATTACTTTAAAAGAAATAAAATAATGAAATATTTAATATTAAGTTACTTACAATACAAAGGTTTCAATCTATAAACAAAGGTTCATTAGCACTTGGTTGAAATTATTTTAATCTAATAAAATAAAATCTTAATAAGATGCCAGACGAGAACTGAGCCAATGGTTGCGTCTCAAAAATGTGGTAAATAGTTTCCCAAATTTTTGGTACGTGTAGGTCAAAGCTAAGAAATCTGGTAAGTATTTAAGAGTTACATGAAGTTGCATTACTTTTTACTAACCCAGTATATAAAAAATTCAGTGGTTAAAAACTAACTGAATGTGTGTTTATAGTTGTAGTGGATAGAAGAAAAGATCCAAATGCAGATACTGGTCTTTTTGAGCTGATATATAAACAGAACTATCCAAAAACACCACCATATCTGGGTATGAATTTGTCGGTAAGAGGAAAAAAATATTTAGAAGTAGAGCCAAATCCAGCAAACCAGAAGGAAAGGTATCTATTTTATTAAGATTTTTTTAATATAAAACTTTATTTAAAAATTTCTGAAAAATTATACTGAACAAGAAAGTTTCGGCTTTACAAATAGTATACAGTGCATTGCAATTAAAACGAGTCACACCCTATAATTCGGGTTTTTGTACAGTAGGACTTTTTGGCGTTTGTTTGGCAGGGGTAGAGTATAACGCCGGACAAATAAATTTTGACACAAAAATAAGTCTCCCTTAAAAATAAAAATCAACGTGTTTTAGGTTTTTCTAATAATTGTACAGTGCGTCCAATCTGACTTGTCCACATTTTAAATGTCTAACCCTTTTTTATTTCATAACTTTAGAAAATGATCCAAAAACCAACTTGTACAGTGAATTATCAAGATTTTTTCTGTTATGATGATTACACAAAACAATTTTACTAACCGAATATATTGACATAACTTACTTTTTGGGGGACAACATGTATATTATACCACCATTACAAGGTCTTTTAAAGAGCTTTAAAAATACTACATTTGATATATATATCTTTAATACTTTACGAAATTATGACCATTTAAATCAGAAAAATAATAGCTATAATTTTCATTATATAGTCTAAGCTTAATGCCGTAGGTAGGTATACGTGGAAATTACAAATAATATTTTTCATATTTAAATGGTCATATTTTCGAAACTATTAAAGATAGATATACCAAATGTGGTATTTTTATAAAAGCTCTTTAAAAGATCTTTTTTATGGTGGTATAATATACAGAGTGTCCCATTTAAAAAAAAAGTAAGTTATGTCAATATCTTCTGTTAATCTAATTGTTTCGGGTAGTCTTCATAACAGAAAAAAAAACTTTATAATTCACTGTACAAGTTGATTCTTAGTAACATTTTTTAGGTTAAAAAATAAAAAGTTATAGTTATTTAAAATGTGGACAAGTTAGATTGGACGCACTGTACAAATTATGGAATTATACGGGGTGGCTCGTTCCAATTGGAATGCACAGTATTTCTTTAAATTTGGAGATTTTTAAACGCTGTTTAAGAAAAAATAACTAAAATATTGATTTTCCAATGCTTACTATAAAAACACAAAACAGACAAAAACTGTATGTCTGTAGGTATTGTATTAACAACAATCGCATTTTTGCAATTGAAAAATAGCAACATGTACAAATAATATATGTAAATAAATAAGTTTATCATAATATGTTACTGAACATTTTCCCATAGTTTTAAGCAAGTGTCAGGAAAATTGTTCCTTAAGTTTGTAATTACCTGCGATATTAATGGTGGTATATTTAAGACCTAGGGCAAAAAGATTTTAAATGAAATAAAAACCATGCTCTAAAAAGTAAATTATTTATAAAATTTGCAAATTTTTAAGCACATATTTTTACAGTGAAAGAATTAACCCCCTCTACCAAATGCAAGCTATACCCATGTATGACATCCCATGTAATAACAAGATTCTGGGGCTTTGTGCTATTTTTTATACAGGGTGTTTCTAATCAAATCCAAACAACTTAAGGTGGTGATTTTCCACCAAAAAATAAGAAAAAACTTCATATGAACCTATGTTTAAAACGTCTTAGTTTTTAAACTACGGGGTGTTAAATTTTTTATACACACCCTGTATAGTTCCAAATATTGAAATATCTTTAAATTAAAGAAAAATGGTTTAGCAAAAATAAATCCTTATTGTATTCCCATTTGTCACAATCAGTAGCGCTATTACCAGGATCCTCCCCACTGACGAGTTTCGCCTGTTTTACCGAAGTCGTACTTTTCAGTACAGTATTAACAATGAAGTTATATCTTATCGTAGAACAGATATTTTTTCTATAAGAACACTCTTGCTCTTTGTGTTATTCACCATCACCCGCTACAGCTGTAATAAGTTTTTGCGAGGCAGAAGAAATTAATGAAGGGACAGCTGGTGAATAACATAAAAGCAGAAGGTCTTCTCTTAACTGAGTTTTTTTTCGTCCAATATCTATATGGTTCGTTACTTCAACATCGTTGGGAACGGGTTAAAATAGTTATTTAAAAATAAAACAAAGAAATTAGCCTAAATTAGGTACAGGGTACAGTAATTTGTTTGGACCAAGTTTTATTTATAGAAATGAGAGGTGGGGAGAAATCCAAAAGGCACAAATTGGCATTCGCGCATGGTTACACGGCGCAAGCGCAATATGTATTTTTTAATATCGTTTTTAATGTAAATCTAGCGTATTCGACAAAACAAGTTGATAATACTTCTGCAATGAAGGTAACAAAAAAAAGGCCTTTTGCCAACCCCATTTGCAATAAAATGGTAATTATGCAAAATATTTGTATTAAATATTGCGCAATCTAGCGCTTTTGGCAATACAAATAAATAATATAGGTAACTTTTTTAAAATAAGAGGCTAATTTATCGAATACGATTAACGTGACCACCACGAAACATCAATTGCGCATGACTCGAATGCTCGGGTTTTTTAACTAGTTCGCTTCTATAACTTACTTACCTAATTTTATCATATTTATTTGAGGAACACCGAGAAAAAAATTTAACACATTCAGCCAGACCTCGACGACCACCAGAATTTATAAAAGCTGAGATACTAAGTGACGCAGTAGCTTCTAAGGCTTTACCAAAACTATTATCTCCTGATATATACAAGGGACCAGTTATCGAAGATCTTATAGAGGAGCTACATAAAACAAGTAAATATACCTTTAATTTACTAAGCAACAATATAAATAATCAGAATACACGGTAATTCTAAACTTTTTGTTAGAAACATTTTGGAAGGTTTAAATATTGCTTCCTCCCATAACTTTTTAACTTAAAAGGTAAATAATTAAACTTATGTAAATTAATATTTAAGGTAAATACGCATAATATGTATTTAGCCTTTTTTAATTTATATTAAATGTTACATTGTAAAGTAAAATTTTAAATAAAACTCTTACGGCTTTTTCTTATAGGTGATGTGATTCCCCCTATTTTATTTTTTACCTTTTACGATAGAAAAATGATATTTGGTGTATCGTTATTTGACATAATTGTGGATTGGTAAATCATTTACTTGTTTTCTTTTACTTCTTTAACCCAAATTGACTGCTTCTTTAAGATTGTAAATGGCACCACAGGTATATTTTATCTTATTTCAATGGCACCTATACCATTCTAAATACAATGTATGGATGGTGGAGGGAGGATAACCATCTGAATGTTTTAAAAAATGTCCGTTGAAAGGAGCAACTTAAGGTGGCACCACAGTAGCCAGAGGAGATTTTTAACCAATGAGCATGAATTATTAGAGTGAGATACAAAATGAAAAAGAACAGATAGATACAAAATAAAAAGGAAAGAAATACCAAAATCCCTCCACTGGCTACTGTGGCCAACTTGCTGCATTCCGATGGCCATTTTTTCAACTTGTCCGCCATACAAGATGGTTATCCTCCCCTCCACCATCCATAATACAATGACACCGTACATGTCATTTTTTGGCACTTCTGCTGGCCAAAATTATCTTTTTTAAATTCCAATCGCGCATGCCATGATTAAGCTAAAACAGTTTATTTTTAAGTCAAGTAGCCGTAGAACAATAAAATGAATCGTCTTTTGTTTCTACAATTTCAGGGTGGCGTCAGAGTTTGCAAAATCCAAAATTATTTGGTATATCCACAGTTATCTGTTTATACCAAATTTTATTTTTATCGTAAAAGGTAAAAAAGTAATAAGTACCTATAGAAAAATTACCTGTGAGAAACACCCAGTATATACGAAATTATTTACCATACCATTTTTTAACACACACAAATAACTTATGGTATGAAATAAGTAGAGATTTTTTTCATTTTTTTTTTTTTACTTTTGGTGTTAAGTTACTTCTAATGTAACCGGCTACGATTTTTTCAGTGCAGAGTATTTTTTTAGTTTACGCCAACAATTTCGTTCATATCAATCAAATTCTACTTAAGGTTTCAAAGCCCCTTTCTAGCTCCTTGTGTACCATACCAACAACTGAGAAGTTTTTTAACATTTCCTTTTATTATGTTTTGTATATTTTTAGTTTACGAAAGCGATAGCGGAATTGATTTTGTTATGGCTCCAAATCAAAAATCCGAACAACCACCTGTAGTTATCAAGAAAAAGGCAGTGATAGGTCGATCGGAAAGGGTACCAAAATTTTGTTTATCTCGACACAAAATTAATCAAAAATCTTGTTTATCTAGAAAGGCAAGCGGAAACGAAAACATTAGAACCACCAATCACCACCAATCCACTCGTTGTAACGCCAACCATAGGCGCAGCTATTTCGGCCTGTTTCGAGAATGGGCTTCAAAAAATCAAGATAATTCTAATGTATCACGTGATTCTTGGGAAAAAGGAACTGTCAGTATACTTAAAGGTGAAAATGTACTCAATAAATCAGATACTACTAATGTTGGTTCTATGGACGTCAATAAAAATTTCGTTAGGAATGTACCGTGTTTAAATTTGCACACGTTTGATTTAAATAAATTGTTACCTGAAATTAACGCTAGTTGTAATAACAGTTTTTAGTCAGTTTGTTTAAGGGGGAAGGGGTGAGAGCTATAATATTAAAATAAATTTTCTTTGACAATTTTTAAAATTAATTTTCCGAATAGAGAACATTTCAAGAATATTTTGTGTAAATTTGAGATAAATCGGTGCAAATTTTAAAAAGACAACGGTTTAAATAACCACGCCACATTCATGACTCTTTCGAACGTTTCATTTTAAATTTTTTAATGCTTGGAACTTCAAAACGCTTTTCCCGCAACTCACGTTCTTAGAGTCGATGACTATCATAACTTTAACACTTCACCAGTCTATTCTTTACATATTTTAGGAGGCTGTAGGGTTTTTAAAATGTTTATTTTTCTTATTTTAATAAAAGCAAACAAGCCTTAAAAATCGCGGTTTTTTGATTTCAAAGTCTTCCCAAAAAGTAAAAATCGGTTGTCAGCCAAGTCGGTTTACTGACGATAGTTGAACGTGACAACGTCATAAGAAAATACTGATGGATGGTTGCATTTTTCAAAAGAAAATTAAACAATTTACACCACATTCACTTTTCACTGCACTTCCTACTTGACGAAAACATGTAAATGTATTATTGTATAGCAGGCAGACCGCTCAAAGTAGGAGGGACAGATGTCGAACGCTGCCGAACGCGGAGGCCTATTGTGCCTCTTCCACGCTCTCGCATGCACTTCAAGCTTTAAATGGAACGCCGCATGAGTCATGTTTTTTTGTGCGTGCAGCCGGCTCCATCGAATTATAAGACGTTATTACGTCAAAAATTGAAATTTTAAAAAGCCTCTTAGCGTTACCCAGGGAGAAAAATTATCAAACAATTTTTTTTATTATATATGATCCAGCACTCTGATTTGATAAGCACTGCAATTTACCCTTTTTGAGATGTTTTCGAATAATTGCTGCCATTGCTGTATTTCTAGAATTTTTTAACAATAAAATTGTGCACAATATTCTTCTAATGTTATATTTAAGTGTACCTTTAGGTTTTTTGACTGTGTTGCTGAAAAATAAAAAAAATGTACCTTTTTCAGAACGACTTAACTTAACTTTACTCCCACCCCTGCATTGCCTTAAAAAATCTAAGATAAAAATTTTGGATCATATCTTTTATAATAAATCTAGAGTAATCAACTTTGTATACACGTTCAGCCAAATAAAAGATCTATAGGCAAGTAAAGAAACAACACAGCGGGACCGATGACTCATCATGATGACATACCAGCATTCTTTGTCTATATATCTACCTGTTAGTGTTCAACACGCGTTAGACCTTTTTTTTCACGCTGAACGTGTATATTAAATAATTAAAGCACAAATGTGTTTGCCAAAATGTAAGCTCAGTTGTAAAAGCATTGCACTACTTACTTAAACACTGCCTATTTTACTGCCAGGCAAAGGGAGCATTTTTGATTTAAAAATGTATAAATAATATATATATATATATATATATATAGTATATATATATATATATATATATATATATATATATATATATACAGGGTGTCCGGAATAACTTGAAGTACATGGGGATCTTGGAAACCATTGGAGATACAAAGTCGGTTAAATGGAAGAAAAGTTGCGTACCAGAGTGCCCAACAATATTCCGTTTTGAGCATATTTTTAACTGGTCTCTTCAAAGATATACAGAGTGAAAACGGAAAATGTGCGTTTTAGAACAACTTTAATATTTCAATCATTATAAGGACTAGACCTGTGAAAATTTCAGGAGAGGGGTAAGACACATCTGCGAATTTAAAAATGGGGTCAAAAAATCTAGGCTGCTATGTTGCGCGCAGACATAATCAACTTTCGTTTTTCTTATGGCCGCCATATTGAATTTTTACATTTTTAAAATGCTTAGAACATCCCCTTTCCAACCGTGTATAACTCGTACTTATTAAATCAGTTAAAAAATTGCAAAAATGACAAATTATTATTTTTCACATAGTAGGTCGAGCATTTTTTGTTCACCGCTTTTTGTAATGTTATTAAAGATCAAATTATTTTAATCTAAGAACCTAATAAATCAAAACTAAACTTAAAAATTACAATAAAACGACTTAAGCTGCAGACTAGGTAAAAAAGTAGCAAAAAGAAACATCACAGAAACCAATAGTCTATTGAAGATACTGTTCAAATAAGGCACCATTTTCCCGAACGCACAGTCTGTATCGTCTTAATACTGCTTCAGAAGAGTGCCTGATCATTTCAGGGGTGATGCTGTTAAGAGCTTCTACTACAGCCACTCTTAGTGCGTCGACAGTTTCATGTGATGTAGCGTAAATTTTGTTTTTTAAGTACCCCCAAACGAAAAAGTCCATGGGTGTCATATCTGGGGACCTAGCGGGCCATCTTACGGGTCCTTGATTACCTATCCATTTATTGGGATATTCGGTATTGAGATAGTCAGTGACAATCCGAGCATTGTGAGGGGGGCACCATCTTGATGAAAATACATGTTTTGGATTGTTGCAAGAGGAAGATCCATAAGTGCGTCTGCTATGTCATTTTGTAACAGATTTAAATATCTTTCGGAATTCAAATTTCCCTTGTAAAAATAAGGACCAATTACGTGGGTACCAATGATTCCCATCCAAACATTAAAACCAAATTTAATTTGATGCCTCACTTCATGGGACAAATGCGGGTTCACATCTGACCAAAAAACAGTATTTTTGCGATTAAACATTCCGCAGTTGGTAAAGCGACTTTCATCAGACCATAAAATTCTTAAAGGAAAATTTGGATTCATGTGGCATTGTTCCAAAACCAAAGGCAGAATTGCAGCCTTCTTGCTTGATCTCCATCTTGAAGCCCTTGACATACTCGTTCGCGGTAGGGGTGAAATTTATTCCGTTTAAGAACGTCACTGGCCGTTGAGCGAGCAACGCCTGCTGTATCTTCAATTTGCCGTAATGAGGTACGAGGCGTCTCGATTACACTTTGCATAACTAAATTTTCTTTTTCTTCATTTGCTGGTTTATTCCTTTTAATTTCACAAAACTCCCATAATTAATTAGATTATTTTTCAAACGCCTAAACATACTCTTACTGGGTTGTCGCCTTTCCGGGTATTTATTCAAGTACATTTCTTCAGCCATTTCGTCGTTCCTTCGGCATAAAATAAAACATTCCAACATGTCATATCTTTCACTATTTGAAAACGCATTCATTTTAACTTTATCTACTTAGCAAACTTTTCTTGACGTCTCATTAACAACACTATCGTATTGAAATAAAATATTAATACGAGACCACGTCAAATATGAATACGTCAATAATAACGAAATAGACATAAGCCTACTATGTGAAAAATGATAATTTGTCATTTTTGCATTTTTTTACTGGTTTAATAAGTACGAGTTATACACGGTTGGAAAGGGGATGTTCTAAGCATTTTAAAAATGTAAAATTCAATATGGCGGCCATAAGAAAAACGAAAGTTGATTATGGCTGCACGCAACATAGTAGGCCTAAAATTTTTTCGACCCCATTTTTAAATTCGCAGATGTGTCTTACCCCTCTCCTGAAATTTTCACAGGTCTAGTCCTTATAATGATTAAAATATTAAATTGAAGATATGTTCTGTAGTTTGGCGGATTCATTTAATAGATGGTATTTATTTGGGTACACGCCAAAATAAAATTAAAAGTACTAAAAACCAAAAAAATTTTAAACAAGTAAACAGATAATTAAAAATCGACGTTTCGGTGGCAAATCTGCCACCGTTGTCAAGACAAATGGAATAAAACTAATAAAAATAAAAACTTACTATTATTTAGGCTTTAAAATTCACAATTTTTCTGTTTTTCTGGGATATTCTGAAAACTTTGACATTAAATTTAATTAAATTTTTTTGGTTTTTAGTACTTTTAATTTTATTTTGGCGTGTACCCAAATAAATACCATCTATTAAAATATTAAAGTTGTTCTAAAACGCACATTTTCCGTTTTTACTCTGTATATCTTTGAAGAGTCCAGTTAAAAATATGCTCAAAACGGAATATTGTTGGGCACTCTGGTACGCAACTTTTCTCCCATTTAACCGACTTTGTATCTCCAACGGTTTCCAAGATCCCCATGTACTTCAAGTTATTCCGGACACCCTGTATATATATATATATATATATATATATATATATATATATATATATATATATATATATAGTATATATATATTAAAAATATATATAAATTAAAATATAAAATTATAAAATCTGAAAATATATAATTATATTTTTTTGAAACACTGATATTAGTTTGTATTTCTGCATATATATTTTTTTAGGAAGATGAAATAAAGTGGTGTATTTCGTGCAAAATTTCAACAAAAAAAAATTTGCACGAAATACCCTTTACATTTATATTTTTTTACCAAAAATGCTTAACTGTTTACTATTTTTGTTTAGGTAAAAAAATATTTTATTGTTATGTAAATAAAAATTAAATAAATAATGTTAGTGAGAATTAATTTTGTTTCCTTTTTATGACTGTTTATATGGCTTTCTTATGGACAAAGGAAAGAAAAAAGCTGATGACATCACAGCTTGGAGGAAATATGACGGCCTTTGAGGCTGACGTGACTCAAAATATTTATCCATTGGGGCATTCTTCATTTATAACCAAATATAATTATGCATACGATATAAAATCTATACAGGGAGTCCGCTTATTAATGGTACACAGAAAAACCACAGATTCCTTATACCAAAATATTATGATTTAATAACCAGTTACGTACCTACAGGTATCGGGGCCCGAGGCGGAAATGTGGGGACCCTTAGTATTTTTGCCATCCAAAAACAAAACGTTTTTAAAACCTTGGCAAAATTATAAGTGGGGACCTGTATTTTACAGATTACTTTTCGCACATAAAGATTTTTGAGAACAAAACAAATGGGCTTCAGATAAAAAGAAAGCCGTTAAAAAGGAGATACCATGTTTTTTGGATAGTACGCATTTTTGAAATATCTAGGGGTTTCTAGTACGATAGTGGATTTAACGCTTATCATTTTTCGCACATTAGCTGGACATACACATAGAGGTAAATATGCAAATTTTAACGTGCGTATACCGGTTTAGCTAAATAACTTAACACAGGCAATGTAAGAAAAAGAAACAATCTAACGCGAATACCCGCATGTAAAAATGTCTGATTGGATGAGCCACTTACATCCTTTGTTGTTACTTTACTGGCCGATATTCCAATACCTATTTGCTTAACTATTACATCTGTAATTAGAAAGCAATGCACGCGCCCATTTTAACTCGCACAGACTTATCTGTGAGTTTTCATCGCGTACAAAAAGGTTGCCGTCATCTTTTCTGTGGTGGTTATAACCGGCGTATCAACCTCTGTGTGTATGTCCAGCTAATGTAAAAAAATTGCATATAAAACATTGTCGTAAACTTGCCCGACAAAAAAGTAACGCATTTGCCCAGTCCGACACCCGAAACTCTTGACATTGATAGGCTGGGTTAAAGCGCCGACTCCATATATGACGGTATAAATCTACCATGTAGACTCGTCAAAAGGAACCACACGAAATAGGTTTTCAAAGTGTTCTTATCATGAAGTCCATTTCATTACTGGCACAGGCACTTTTAAAACCGTAATTAGGTAATTATCAAAAACGTTAACCATACCTGTTCGGTCACTGTCAAATGCCAAAACTTTTAATTTTAAACGTCAAAATTTATTTGTGTTTTATAAAAATCTATTTAGGATGGATCTGCCAAAATTTTTTGTAACTTATAAATAAAACTTTACCAAAATGAATGAAAATCAGGTAAAATGCGTCATATTTAAGAAAATCCGTAGAAATAAAAAAATATTTAATGTTTAAGGATATCACAGACAATTCAAGCGTTGGGGAATGTGTTGATGACAAACTGAAAAAAGTAATTGCTAGTTGTAAAGATATCGTAAATAATAGCCGTAATGCTTTAGGTCTGAATAATCAGCAAATCAAAAAGAATGAAAAAAATCCTGAGGATATTACGCTTGAAAAAGTAAGTAAATCTTTTATTTTCATATGTTTTAAGGTTTTATAGAAAAAGATAAAATGGATACATTTTTGATATTGATCAGCGCTTCCAAAATCCTCGTAGGTATACCAAAATTGATCAATATCGGAGTTGCCACAACTTTCCAGACAAACACCTTAATATTTACGTTAAGTTTACCCTTTTATGGTTGGTGTGCCAAATAAAATAAATACAATTAATATTTATTGTTATGTATATATAATTTTATTAATTAAAAAGTATTCTTTTATTTATCCGATTTCTCGCCGATTTTGATAAGAAGATGATCATGAATTAAAAATTCATATTTGGTAACGTTTCGATCTCTAAATATTCATCATCAAACTTGAAAAGCAAATTTACCCTATTCTTACAATTTTTCTTTTTTTTTTATAAAAACATTTTAAATATCGTTTTTTAAATTTATTTTAGACGTTTTCCATTAAATTGAATTTAATCACAGTAGCCATGGCGGATGCAGTACTAGTGATTAAAATTATTGAAAATAACCCTGTGCAATTAAATGAAAAATGTGGTAAATAAATTTAAAAAAAACAGGTTTTTAAAAGATGTTTATAAAATATTATGGGACAATTTAAACTTAGGTTAGCTTCCTGTTTAAGTTTGATGATAAATATTTCGAGGATAAAACGTTGCGTTCTTTTGGCATCATAATCAGCGTTTAAAAATCCCCGTATACAAAAAGTAATCAAAATTTGCGTGGTGTATGATAAGTAAACCATTATCAATACATTTTTAATACAGGATATACAATACATAACTGTCATACTTCTTTTTAAAGTTATTTTAAAACAACAAGTTAAAGTAAACATAGGTCCGCAAGTTCTTTATTCTCAAGGTACACATAGATAAATTTAGAAAAATAAATAAATTTAAAAATCACTTACTTTATTCAAAATTGCTTGTGTAGATATAAACCCTATTTAATTTAGTATTTGTTGCGGCTACGAAATTGCCAGTAAGAAATTATAAAACTAAAAAATCCATGCTTTTGCCGATTGCAACACAGCTACTTGTGGTCGCTACCGGTGGCCGCCATACATTGCTGGCAAAGGTTTTCATGCATTTTTGGACGGTGGCCGCTTCTAGTCGCTATACACGGCCACTTGCAGTCGCCACCGCTGGTCGCTACTTTTTTTTCAATTGCTGATATTAACGCATCTACATCAATATCGTCTGCGTCGTGTCTATTTAAACTGCATGAGAAGTTTTGCCAGCAGCGTGTGTCGGCCACCGGTGGCGACCACAAGTGGCTGTGTTTGCGACCGGCCAAAAATTCATGAAAACTTTTGCCAGCAACGTGTGGCGGCCACCGGTTTCGACCACAAGTAGCTGTGTGGCAATCGGCCAAAAACTTGGATTTTTTTATTTAGTTTTATAATTTCTTACTGGCAATTACGTTGCTACAACAAATACTTAATTGAATAATAAGCTTTATATCTACAAAAGCTTTTTTAATAAAGTAAGTGATTTTTAAATTTATTTATATATGACCTATGTTTACTTTAACTTTTGTTTTAAAATAACTTTAAAAAGAGTATGACAATTATTTAAAATATATACTGTATTAAAAATGTATAGGTAATGGTTTACTTATCACACACGCAAATTTAGATTACTTTTTGCATACGGGGATTTTCGAAACGCTGATTTTGAAGCCAAAAGAACGCAACGTTTTATCCTCGAAATATTTATTATCAAACTTGAACAGGAAGCCAACCTAAGTTTAAATTGGTCCATAATATTGTATAAACACCTTTTAAAAACCTGCTTATTTTATTTATCTTACACATTTTTTTAATTTAATTGTACAGGTTCATTTTCAATAATTATAATCGCAGTACTGCATCCGCCGTGGCTACTGGGATTAAATGCAATTTAATGGGAAGTGTGCAAAATATTAAAAAAACGATTTTTAGAATGTTTTTATAAAAAGAAAATGATAGTGTCGGCCACCGGTGGCGACCATAGCGGCTGTGTTTGCGACCAGCCATAAATAAACGCGACGAAGACTTGGCCACTTGGCGTTCGTGGTGGCTCATTCAAGCTTCAAGCTGCAAGGGCCACTTTTGTTTCGTCGCAAACAGAACCACATCGACTGAGTATGATATTTCTTTAGTTGTTGGAAGGTATTTACTTGCACCAGTCAATTAACGCAAATATGGCGACACACGATTTTGATGTAGATGTGTTAATATCAGAAATTAAAAAAAGGGAAGTAGCGGCCACCAGTGGCGACCATAAGTGGCTGTGTTTTCGACCGGTTCTAGTCGAGGAAGACATCATAAAGTAGATTTTTTAGCTTAGCAACTTACGAAAAAAGGTAAAAAGCATAAAAGGTGTATTTATATTTGCTTAATTAAAAAAAAATGTACAAAATTTAGTGGCGAACACTTTTTCGTATTAATTAGTATTAATTCAAGTGGCGCTCGAGAAGTCACTGAACCTATTAATTTTAATTAAGTTAGTACTTAATTTTCCCGTTAATAAACGCCGTTTTAAACGGTCATATTCCTTCTTAGTTAAGTTTCAGTTTTTGTTCCAGTTTAATTTTAGTTCTGACCCGCAGTTGTGTTACTTGCTCCATTCGGTTCTCATTATTCCCTTAATTTTAATAAATACAACAAAATCGTAATTCCAAAACGTAGTGACACATGCCCATACAATATTTTCACTAAAAGTAATAGTCTAATCGAGAAGTTGATTTCCTACGAAAAATAGTAACAAGTCTCCTAAAAATATGGCTGATGGCCTAAACAATTTAAAATGGCGTCTAGAAAAGACGTATTTGTATTTTCTTCTGCAAAAAAATACAACTGTTATTAACAAAATACTAAGAAAAATACCCGTCCAGCTTTTTGCCAAAATTTTAAAATTATAAGTGATAGCCTAAATATTACAAAAGTTTATGAAAGAGCAGGAAATTTTAGCATATAAGGTTTCGGGAATTGTAGCTCCAATATTTAAAATTTTTATTTAATGGTAAAAATCAGCTGCGGTGTTGGCATACGCGATCCGCCATTGTATTGATCATGGGTTTTAAATAATTTATTTATGCAATTAAATCATAATTTATTAAATTTAAATAAATTATAGTGTCATCTAGAGTCTTAAAAGAATATAATTTCGTGATATTAACAGTTGTATCAATATTTTTCAAAAAGTTATTCATTTGTTAAAGTTTTTACTGGTTTCGGTTGTCATAGAAGGCGGTATAAAAATTTAAATAATTTATCTATAAATCTTTGCCCCGTGAAACCCTTCTTATTTAGTCACTTAATAAAGTTATGCATTTTTTCTTTAAGTTGATTATTATGTTAATTAGAGCTTTTTAATTAATTTAAATCTCATATTTAAAAAACTCTTATTAACAAAATAATAAACTAAAAGATAAAAAAATGCTTAACTTTATTAAGTGCCTAAATAATAAGAGCTGCACAAGGCGAAAAATTTATATATCAGTTATTTAAACTTTTATTCCGCCTCTTATGACAACCAAAACCCGTAAATAAACTAATAATTTAGAAATGCATAACTTTTTGAAAAATGTTGATACAACTTTAATTATCGTGGAATTATATTTTTTTAAGTGTCAAGATGACACCAGAAATTTTTCAATTTCTTTAAATTATTATTTAATTGCATGAATAAATTATTTAAAACCTATGCTCATTACAGTGGCTGATCGCGCATGCCAAACCGCCGAGCGAAAGCCGATTTTTAAATAAAAATTATAAATATTGAGATAAAAATTCGGAAATCAAAAACTTTTTACTAAAGATTTCCTGCTCTTTAGAAACTTTTATAATATTTAAGCTATCACTTATACTTTTGAGATTTGGGAAAAAGCTAAAAGGCTATTTTTTTCTCAGTTTTTTGTTAATAACAATTGTATTTTTTTTTACAGGAAAAATTAAATATACATTTTTGTTCTAGATGCCATGTTGGATCGTTTCAGCCATAAACCATATTTTTAGGAGACTTGTAACTATTTTTTGCAGGAAATCAACTTTTCGACTAGACTATAATACGCGAACGAAGTAAGGCATGACACCTTTGTTTACATGTAGGAATTAGGTATAAAGGATAAAAATAAAACAATACACATATATCTTTTCAACACATACGGAAAACTGACAGTTCGACTGAAACTGAGGCTGAACTGGGAACGAATATAACGGTCTAAAAGGGCCCTTGGAGTTTCTGACTTCCGATTTGTTCATGTGTTATTGTATTAGGACTTTATATGGATACCTACTTGTTACCGACTATGTCAGGGATGGCGAACCAAGGGCACGCGACGTAAAATTTTGGGCACGCGAGTTTATCGATGTTTTTTTTTTTGTTTTGTTAAACATTATACTGCGGCTTGAAGGGGTCAAATGATGGAATTTTAAAGTTGATGAACCTTTTTTTTTGCTCGTTAAAATACCATAAAATTGTTTTATGGCACGCCTACGACATCATTTTACACTTTTGCACAAAAGTGGCACGTGCATACGTAAAAGTTCGCCATCCCTGGGCTATACGGTTTCGGATTGTCTGTAGAAAAAGAGTCAATTTAAATTACCTTTTTGTTCTTAAATATTTCTTTAGGTAGTAAAGGACATGACATATGTATTATATGATCTTAAAAATGGTATAAAACTGGTTAAATCATCATCAAAAATACAATCTCACTATAATGTGGAAAGTGAGTTAGAAAGATTATATAGAGAACAAGAAGCTGAGAAGAAAAAATTGCAAGAAGAGGGGGAAAAGAAAAAGTGGATGCCATCATTAACAAAAAACAACCAACAAAGTCTAATAACATTAAGCCGGGAGTAAAAAATAAAGTGATCGAAAGAAAGCAAAACGTTGCTCAAAAAAAGGAAACCCTGCAGGGATAACTTCTAGAAAATCAATTTCTACACGACCAAGTTCAGTTCCATATAATAACAAAATTGTAAACAAAACTGTTGTAACAACAGTAAATTTTCCAACAAATAATTTAAATACTACAACCACTGGGAAAACTCAAATACAGAATAGGTAAATAATTTTGTGCACTTTCTGATATAAATTTTAAATTTAGTTTTATTTATACATTTATCTTTATGTACGGGGTGGCGCTTTTTGTGGACCTTGCAAGGTTTAGCGAAAACTTGAAGAGATAAAACAAATCTGATTGCACAATCTCGGTTTTGATTTTTAATAGTGATGAAAGTTAATCATGGCTAAGTAACAAAGTGTTTTTTAAATTTTGTTAATTTGGCCAGGCACTTATAACTCGCTTGTTATTAGAGATAAAAAAAAATGTAAATAGAAAACTGTTTTTGTCATCGGGATTTTTACGTAGAATACAATGGCGTACCTTTATTTTTTCCAGTGACTTTTATTTTAAAGTTATTACACTTTTTTAAGACAACACTCTATAACCTCGGAAGTTTTTACTTAATGGGAAACTTTTTAATTATTAACTTTACAAAAAAGTACCTTTTATAAAAGGCCTGCTTGATGAGAAAATACATTTTCACAAAAAATATTTGTAGGTTGGATGTACCAGGTGGCCTATAAATTACTTGTTTTCAAATTATGATACAGGTTTTTTCCAACTATGGTACAAAACTTGGTTGATTTCTTATGTCATTTTATGGGGAAAAGTTTCTATAAACATATGTCCGAAATTGCTTTGTTGTTAAGATACAGGTTGTTATTATTTTTAAAAAAGTCGGTATTTTATAAATATTCTAAATACGAAGCCAGATACAACAAAAAAATGTTGGACACTTAAAAGCTGTATTTTTAGTTGCTTTATAGAAAAAAAATATAAAAATTACATAAAAAGCCAGTGGCATACATTTTTCTCTGAATAATGTCAAACAAAACATCAAATCCTGTATTGTTAGCCATCAATTATATTACACCTTGTATAATTCTTTTTTCACTAATACGTAATTCGCTAAATAAAATCTTTAGAAAAATATCACTTGTTTCATCATATGTTTTGATTTCTTACTGACAGACCAAAAAGTAATCCTGAGCAATCACTTAGAAAATCAGCACCAAAAGTCTATGGACAAAAAGTAGTCTCAGTACCAGTACCAAGAGAAGTATACAATCCTTTAGGTATAATTAAAGATGAAGTAGAAAGAGCGATAAGAGACCGAAAAACGTTCACTATAAAAGGGATGTTTCCAGCTGTTAGGAGAGCTCTTTTAAATAGAGGTTGGGTAGAAAAATATCATCCCAACTATAGGTAAGCTAAAAATTTAGTTTGAATTTAAAAATAGAGTTTTTAGAAGTCTGCAAGTTCTTAATAAAAAATATCTACTGGGTGTTATTTAAAAAAAAACCCTTAATAATAATCTGATAAAATGTAAAAACATGTTAACATTCTTTTTTCCCTTTCATTTTATCTCTAATCGACGTATATCGGTTCTTGTGGATGGCCACTCTTCATGCTTTTACCAAATTAATGCTGGAGGGCCTCAGGGGTCAGTACTGGCACCAACTTTGTTTTTTCTTTTCATCAACGACCTTCTCCCTGTCACTACTAATTCCATTCATAGCTTTGCTGATGATAGTTCCCTTTACTCTAGCTTCGGGTTTTCACCAAATCTTTAAAACCAATGCAATATTGAATTTGTGCGCCAAAAATCTTGTCCAAATTAATGCACCTAAAACACAATCATGGTCCTTGTCGGGGAAAAAAATATTTCAATTTTTACTTATGATCAGTTTTGCAAAGCAAAGACATATTTAACCTTATTTGCGTCATATTTGAGAATATTATATTGGCTTAAACCTATATCTACAGACTGTCCACGGATGGGGTTTACAAGAGGACAAATGAACTAACATTTCCTTTTTTAAAAAAAGTCATTCTCCATAAAAAAATTCTTTGTAAAATAAAATAAAAAAAATTTAAGAAAAAATGTTGTTTTATACAAGGTTCGCAAAAAATTAAAAAACATATTTTTTCTTCAAGTGTAGATTACCTTTATTTTTAATTTCAACGAAAAATGTCATAAGAAAAATTTATTAAAAATAAAGTTTGCAATTAATTATGAAAAACAATAATACAAAATTTTATTAAACTAAATATTTTGGCGAAAACACCTTGATTAATTTCGTTAACAGCTAAAAAATGTGTAGTTGTGAAATTTGAAGAAAGAACGTCTTTGAAATGCATATTATGAGATAAAGTCATTTATAGGTCATTTTATTATAAAATTTAAAATAATTAATTTTTGATAACTCTAAAGTCTGTTTTATAAAACTGTTTTATACTCCTGTAACATTAATAAAGTAATGCAAAATACTGTTTTAACTAAATTGTCTAAATATATATTTTTTTAATTAAAAATAAACGTATTTTACTCTTGAAAAAATGTTTTTTAAGTTATTGCATACCCTGTATAAAAAATTAACTTTTTCACTTAGTGGACCATATTTGTTTAGAAGCAAAATTTTTTTATCAAGAATAACTTTTTTCGAAAAATGAATTTTTTTATCCATTTGTCCTCATGTAAATCATCCGTGGACAGTCTGTATAGCTACTGCAGCTTTTAAATAAATATACTTTGCATGTATTCTTAATTCGACCTTCTCTGGAATATTGTTCCCATATCTGGGGAATGACGTACACCTTATTCTTGCTTCAATTTAAAGAAGCTGATTCGTCTTATTAGTGATTATTTGGTTACAAAAAGGCTTTACACTCTTGGTCATCGTCGGGTAGGGGGATTTATCGCTTTTTTAAAGGTACTTCCTTGGTTTCTGCTCCAGGGAATTCTCCAGTACAATTTCTATACTTGTAGGTCTTAACAAAGAAACTCGTGGTACCGCACGTATGCATCCCTGTACGGTCCAATTGGACAAGTCCTTAACCTCCGACTTAATTGTTTGTTCTTTTATCTCTAAAGTTTTTAGATTTAGAGGAAACTGCTCTTTCCTTCGCCTTCAAATCTTCAAGTATGAATTTAGATCTCATGTTAATAAAGTCCCTTTGACTTCGCTTAAGACACCCACGGTACGTGAGCTTTTAGCCTTCGTGAAGTATTTAAAGATAAAAGGAAAACTTTGGGGAATGCTCTAAGTATTGTTTACTACATACAACGTTAAAAGTCTTGGACCACCTGTATATCTTGGGTATGAAGAATCCTACATGGATTTTAGTATCAGATAAAAATATTCTTTTTATTTACCAAAATAAAAAGATCCCATACTTATTTGGAGATAAGAGTTTTTGTGGTTTTTGCGAAGATTTAAAATTGTTTTTTGTTTATAATAGAGCAAAAATAATTGCTCTGCATGAAGCTGGATTTTTCAGTCACCATATTTCAGCCAGTTTAAATATTCCAAGATCTTCTATGAGTCGAATCAACAACAGGTATTAAGAAACTGGAAATGTTGAAAGATTGCCTCGTAGTGGACGGCCACGTGTTTCTACCGAAAGGGAGGACAGATATGTTATTCAATTTACCCGCCGAAATCGGAACGCAACGGCCCCAGCCATTAGAGATCATTTTCAAGGTACGTCCAACCATGGTCCAACCGCGTAATTTCCACCAATACCATTCGCAGAAGACTTCACAGCGCAAATTTACGGGCCAGAAGATTTTTAAGGGTACTTCTTTTATTTCCTCGACACCGTGCTGCCCGCCACCAGTGGGCGGGAAACCATAGGGAATGGCTTTTAGCCCAGTGGGAGAGCGTTCTGGGGGGAATAATGTACAACCGTCGAACCCCATTAATTCGCATTCAACAAAATATGACTAGCGAAATTTACATGGAAAATGTTATTAGGCCAATAGTCATTCCCCTCCGCTATGAAACTGGAGAGAATTTCATTTTCATGGATGAGGCAGAAGAGTTCAGAAGCTTCTTAATGCTGAAGAAATCAACAGATTAAAGTCGCCAGCTAATTCTCCAGACATAAATCCAATTGAGAATCTGTAGGATATTGTTTCCAGAGCTATCCACAATCGCAATCCACCACCTAGAACCGAGGAGGAACTTGCGGTAGCCACCGTAGAAGAATGGGACCGCATATCGCAGGAATTAATTAACAACTTAATCATTTTTAATGCCCAGACGTGTAAACTCATTACTTAGAAGTAGGGGAGGGCCGACAGATTATTAGCTGTATTTTCTTTTTTTGCATTATCATACAGGTAATTTTTGTTGCAATAAACGTTATTTATAAATTAACACTGTTTTTTCATTATTTTGGTATTTCTTTTATTTTAGCCACATACATGAACTCGAAATATTTTTTTCAACTAAATTAAAATCAACATGGACATCACTTTAAATTAGTCCTTTTAAATTTTTTCTAAATAAATTGGAAAAATAAAAATGCTAGGGGGTCCAAAACTTTTGACGTTGTGTGTATTTAAAAAGTAAATTAGGCACTGTATTTAATTTTTTTTTTTTTAAGTAAAACTCTCTTTAATTTTATTAACATTTAATAATAATATATTGTCAAGGAACAATTATTTTTGGTTACAAATAAATTTAATAATTTCTAATTTTTTCATAAAAGTTCATTCACTTAAAAATATCATTTTCCAGCAGACTAATTGTTTATAATTAATATTCTTCAAAATTAAACAAATTTAACTATTCTCACAAGTAAGCAATCTAGGGAGTTCACCAAACCCCTTGATTCGCGTAAAATATCAAAATTAAACAAAGTTTACTAATTCTGCAGATTTGGCGATTTTTTACATATCCTGTGAGGCAATAGGTTTATGAACTTCTAAAACCGCCAAAAGTGCAGAATAAGTAAACTTTGTTTAATTTTGATATTTTACGCGAATCAAGGGGTTTGGTGAACTCCTAGATTGCTTACTTGTGAGAATAGTTAAATTTGTTTAATTTTGAAGAATATTAATTATAAACAATTAGTCTGCTGGAAAATGATATTTTTAAGTGAATGAACTTTTATGAAAAATTAGAAATTATTAAATTTATTTGTAACCAAAAATAATTGTTCCTTGACAATATTAACCTTTGTTTTTAGAGAAAAAATAAATGAAGATATTATAAAATACAATCAATTTAGCGTGCCTGAACTGGTTGATTTATTAAGGAACAAAGATCTGGCACAAACTATAAAAAAGTTAATAAAGTCCAAATTACTCAGCAATCATCAGGTTATATATTTAAAATTATAAATAATTGTAAAAACAGTTAATAACTTAGGCGTTAGAATAAGAAACAAATCATTTTTCATTACAAAGAAAAAAATAGGACTGTATAATATACCTATTTATAAACTGCATTTTTGCTATATAGGAAATATAATTACACACAACTCTTGTTAAAATTATTCTTAATTTTATTCAACGGCAATGACACAAACACACAATACCGTATACCTAATATTGGGTGAAAAGTCAGCCATTAGGAAGATATCGTGGTACAGAAATGACGAAAAATAGGGTTTTTATTTTTTATGTCAAAAACGAAAAGCGTTGGAATAATAAAATTCGGTGAAAATACTGATAATATAAAAAACAACTTTTTAATATGTAAAATAGTACATAACAATACAAGTGTGGAAACTGACTAATTTCACACGAATGTAAATATTGTTGAGAAACCCACGAGTCTAAAAGAGTCATTGTCTTTTAAATAATAATTCAAATGGCTTTTAAATAAAAACTATTTTCATGAGGTCATTTGCCCAGGCAGAAGCAAATGACTTCATGAAGATTAACAGAAGCCATTTACCTAAAATAACCATTTGCCTGCGCCACATGTATACCTACAATCTTTTAGAATGACATCATAACATACAGGGTGGTCCCTAAGTAATGGGCCAAAATTTAACTGAAGAATTGCGACGTTAAAATATTGCGATTTAACTAAACCTACCTTAGTACAAAAGTTGATATTAACTAAAATGCAGGGTGTTAAAGTTCAAAAAAATATGTATACATTTTTTCGATATTATTTCCTACGTTTTGAGTATTGTAATTAAACCCGGTATTTAGGGTTTTTGATATGAGCTATTCGTATCTGATGTTAATTTTTAGATGCTAACCAAAGGACACTACCTACACTACTTTGAATTTCTCTAGCAACTTTTTTGTGCTTCCCTGTATCTAAAAAATATTTAACTCTCAAATGCCTTTTACACATAAAAGGTATACCTTGTAAGAATCGTTCTAAGCAACCGTTTTCTAGATATCCGCCTGTTAGTGGTTCCAGAAGTTTTTCCCCACTTACAAAGGGAGATGCTTTTCTTCTTAATTTAGGTGCTGATTCTTAGTTCTTTTCATCATATTTTCTTTGTGAAGGACTATCAAATTAAACAAAAGGTAATTTGGAACCTTTTTTACTTGTAATTTAGGACATCTAACATACAATATTTACATTTTATAAAAAAATCTAATATTAGATGACTACAACATGACTTCGACTGACTTGTCTTATAAAAACTTAAAACTTTTTTTTAAACATTTTATTGTAACTTTGGTTACGCATAAAACAACGAAAACAATAGATTACTAGATACAGAGACAAGAATGAGACGAGTAACTGGTCCTAACAATTTGTCCATTGTATTTATCTCTTTCTGGTTTAACGTAAGTTCCAATAAATATGTCTTTGTCTTTCATCATGGCAGGCTATCGTAGATGGAGCAATCATCGCTTTGCCCTGGTTGCCAAGTTGTTTACAATTTCTGCATGTAAACTTTAATGTCCTTCTTTGGCTCACATCTAATTAAGAGAAAGAAAATATACCATGAATCGAATATTTTTAACTTGACAAACGTTGCCGCAGGCAGTCACGCCGAAATGTTAATCGATATTATTTGTGTTTGATATTTTTCAATGGCCGATTTGTTTGGACAGTTTGTTTACATTTTCTGTGATTTATTGTGTGTTTCGTGGTTTTTTACCTTTAATTGGACTTTGAATATTGACTTTTATTAGTGATCACAGTGTATATATATTAAATTTGTGCTTTTCAACAGATAATTTAAGGTAATATTGACATGGTTATCTGTAAGAAAAATCTTTATAAAAACCAAATAAATGACATTTTTAATAAGGTGTGTGTAATTATTGAACTAAACCCCAATATTTTATATTAATAGGAAACAAAAACAAGTACCTAACATTAAGGGCAAAAATAGCACAGCTATATAATTTGAATTTGGCGGGCAAACGATAAAGTCGACTCACGCGCCATCTGCGTTTGCCTTCCTTGAAGACAGACAAGGAAGGCCCAGCAGCTATCTCTCTCTCGGATAATTTATTTACATTTAGTTGCTCGTCTCATTGTTGTCTCTGCTAGATAATAACAGACTATCAATTGCCAACTGCTCGACAGCCATGCTCTGCGACGATAGGCAACTAAGCGTACCGCCCGAAGTTGTGCTATTTGCCGTTACATTATTTATTATTTTTAAAGGGTAAAAAAATGGAATTTTTACTAAGTGTTAATGAAGCATTAACACCGTCATCAAATTGTTTGGTGAGACCAAAAATGCTTTTGAAAACAGCATATTAGCAACTGCCTCATCATAAACGAAAGATTTAATATATTCATTCATATACGTTTTGGTTGCACTAAACTACTTGCAAATATCTTCAAAACGGTGGCTCAGAGCCATTTTTAAAACGTATACCTTTTTTGTGAAGAAAACATAGGAGAATTTACTGGTTTACTTAAATAAGGCATACAAAGTAGCACAAAAAAGTTGGGACGTTTAAGAGAAATTGAAAGTAGTGTAGGTGGCGTTCTCTAGTTAACACCTAAATAATTAACATTAGATATGAATGGCACAGGGTAAAAAAACCCTACTGAGTTTTATTACAATATTTAAAATGTTTCAAATATTATTAAAATAACTTGAAAATTTTTTTAAACCTTAGCATCCTATATTATGTGTATTGTAATGTCACAATTCTTCAGGTGCATTTTGGCTTATTACTTAGGGAGTATCCTGTATATCTCACTAGTGTTGTAAAGTAGTTTGAAACACTAGTGTAATACAAGGCATTTTCTAAGCATAAAAACAGTGTGCTATAAAATTTAAAAAAAAAATAAAACCTTGTTTGGCTTGTTGACTTTTGACTCAACGTTTATACAACAAAGTACCCTTTATAAAGAGCAAGGAATCACCTACTAAACTTTTTTGCATTTGTTTTGAAGTATTCTGTGTATTACCAAAATTGGCAGACTTTTTTATAAAATTGTCTAATGTGAAATGAGAAGAAAAACACAATTTTTTAGGTAGATTTATACTGGGACCACTCATTTGATGCCTTTAAAGAATGTCCCGACACTAAAAAGGTAAATAAATATTTTAATTTGGGTACCTAATACAAGGTGTTCAAAGTTAAATGGGAACTATTGCTAATTTTAATTAATATAATAGATACAATTTTGGTAAAATTAGCAAAGAATTGTATTTTCTACGCTGATTTACATGATTATGTAAAAAAATCAATTAAACATCTAAGTCGTGAGATGCAGCAAAACTTACTTTTTTAGTGAAATATTTTTTGCCTTTTACGTAAAATCTAGTTAAAAAATAGTATTAAACCTAATTTAAAAGTTAGGGATTTTTGAGATATTAATAGTTAAACATTTTTATGGCAATATTAGATACCTACCAATTAAATCTGCCCTATTGCTAACTTTCTTTTTATAAGAATTACAACTTTGGTTAAATAAGCAAGAGTTGGATTTTTTACGCTGAATTATCATGGTAATATCTCAAGCAAGCTTTTTGAACAAATTTTTCCTGCGAAAACAAATAAACTCTTTTAAAAATAAACTAATGCTTATTAAAACCACATGGCAATTAGACAATATAGCAGCTTTTGAAAGGCCACGACCGGTAAAAGCTGTACTGCCAAATACCGGTTAAGCTAAATAACATAACACATAGGCAATGTGGGGAAAATAGACAGTCTAACTAAATACCGGCATGTAAATATGCGTTACCAATAGTGCTTGTTTATGTCATTCTAATACTCGCCGATATACCAAAACTGCCTGCTCAAGCAGTATATACACAAAGTATATGTATATCACCAAGGTTTAACATCAGCCCCCTTGTGCTAGCACAAGGCCATTCAGACACCAGCAAGGGACCGCACACGTAGCTGCCTGAAGAAATGATATTATATTTCTTTTAATGTATTTTTTGTTATGTACAGGGTGGGCCAAATTAAACTTGCACACTTTTTAACTAATAATAACTTTTTATCTGTTGCGCCTATCTTCTTCATTTTTGGAGGGCTAATAGTTAGATATGTTTTCTCTAGGTGTGCCAAAATAGATTTAGACAGGACTGAACTTACAGGAATGTTTCCTAAATACTGCATTTAACCTCGTTGCAAAATAAATTTGATTTAGCTACAATTAAGCTAATACGTTTTTCTTGTAGACAAACTATGGAAAATGATTCAGTAAAAGCAAATCTGTTAAGAATTTGGGGATTTAGAAATTATAACTATTTTTGATAAATATAATAATGCTCCCGATAAAGTATGCATTTTTCTAGATTCAAAAAACAACTTTTTTCAGTGTCCTTTGAAAATCAAAAATGTGAGGTTACCATGGTTACTGAGTTGGATGCTGACCAAACTTAACAGTAAAATAATTAAAAATAAAGGTATTCGCCAAATTGTAAGCAAAGTTATTTATTTTTTGCAACGAGGTTTAATGCATTATTTTGGAAAAAGTCCCGTAAATCCAGTCCTGTTTAAATCTATTTGACCAAAATTTCCAAACCTAGAGAAAAATATCTACCCATTAGCCCCTTAAAAATAAGGAATATGGGCGCAACAGATAAAAAGTTATTATAAGTTAAAAAATGTGAAAGTTTAATTTGGTCCACACTGTATACTTGTAAATCCTGTAAAAGTAAAGTGCCATGGTAATATTAGAAAAACAATCAAAAATCTAGGTTACGTAATATGCAGAAAAACGTGTTAAAAAATATGCCTCAATTTTTTATTTTACTTTCGCATTTTAAGTAAAATTCTAAATAAAAAAAGTTATAATAAAATAGATTCAAAAGATATAAGTTTTCAAAGTTTTTACAGGTAAACATTTTTATAACCATATTAGAAACCGATTAATTCGGCATTATTGATAACTTTCTTATAAAAAAATCACCTTTTGTCGTTTGATGATGAACTTTTTTTTAAATAAAACTTACGTAGAATTCAAAAGTACAATAAAGTTGTAGGGCTTATTGTAATAACGTGAAAAGTTACACAGCTAAAGAACTATTCTTTATTCTCTACTTTTTTTTAAATTAATAAATAAAAGCCCACAATAAAAACGTTTTATGGATTGTTCTTGAACCTAATTAACTAGACTCCTGGACAAAAAAACGGACAAAAAAATTTTGTTATTTAGAATTCAATCTTAAATAACTTTTTGGTTTTTTGACCGATTTCAATTTTCTTTTCGTCGAGTGGTAATTTCTTTCATCAAGAATATTATTTAATATGGGGATTGCAAAAAGTTGTATAGGATTAGGTGTTATATAGGCGAGAGCCAAATGTTGGATTTTGACCCAAATTTTCGTACACCCTGTGGAATAATTTAACGTCACAATTTTTTACCAGTGTACAGGGTGTCCGAAAAGGTGAGGGTCAAAAATAATAGGGGTGATAGAGTGAGCCAAAATAATATTAGTACTTCATATTTTAAAAAAGTTTATCGCGCTTCGTTAGGGAGATATTGACCTTAAAAGTTGAAATAAAAAATATTTTAATTTAATACAGATGACAAATTTGACATTTTGCTTTAACCGTATGATTTCTTTATCTTTTTTTTACAAAAAGGTATACCTCATTTGAATTAATATCTTTGACTGTTTTTCATTTAATCGCATTTTAAATCCAGAGAACCAGCTTTTTATAGGTAATAAGAAATTACATTTTTATTACCTATATTATTTTGAGGAAATTATTAAAATTTAGTAAAATTATAAAAAAGACAAGCTTTATCTATTTTATAAAGTTTGAGGGGCTGACAAATACTATTTTTAATAATTTTACTACATTTTAATAATTTTACTACATTTTAATAATTTTCTCATAAAAATTGATTTTTTTATTACATAAAATATGCTAGTGTGACTGGATTTAAAATGCGATTTTATGAAAACGGCCCAATATATCAATTGAAATAAAGTATA
Organism: Listronotus bonariensis; assembly: GCA_014170235.1. NCBI lineage: Eukaryota > Metazoa > Arthropoda > Insecta > Coleoptera > Curculionidae > Listronotus > Listronotus bonariensis. Next base: position 49,535 of record JACEGR010004489.1, read on the forward strand.
CTTTTTTGAAGAAAAAAATAAGGAAACCAAAGGGTTAAAGCAAAATGTCAAATTTGTCACCTTTATCAAAAATGCATACATAAAATTTAAAAAAATCGGCCCACCCTGTATTATCCCGACTTACTGAACAGCCGTTTCCCTATGAAAAGAAGCATTAGTATAGGGTTATTTATTTGCCCAAATATCATTGGTACTGTGTTAACAGTTTTAAAGTTATAATTGAAATAATTATTTTTTATTTCAACTTTAAAGGTCAATATCTCCTTAACGAAGCACAATAGAGCTTTCCTTTATATGAAGTACTAACATTATTTTGGCTTACTTTATTACCCCTATCATTTTTGACCTTACGTTTCCGGACACCTTGTATGGTATTTTAAAGCCCCATCTTTTTACATCATTTACTTTTAATTTGTGCGTAAGTATACTTTAACACCTTTTCTAAAATTTCTTTTTCAAGTTTCCCCAATTATGTTTACATTATAGCGTATTTTACGATCATCATAATTAAATTGCATTGTTTTCTTTAAAAATGTATTTTTCTTTTTAGAATGGAGATACCGTTATAAATTTAAAAAAAAAGGAAATATTAAGAAAAGATGGGGCTTTAAAATCCAATATACTAGTAAAAAATTGTGATGTTAAATTAGCCCACAGGGTGTTTTGGTTATAGGTGTTTAAAAATTAGTGTTAAAATGCAACATTTTGATCTTACCTGTACAACACCTTATCTTGTAATTTTTTTTGCAATCTTCGTATTAAATAAAAATGGTGATAAAAAAGCTACAACCGAATCAAAAGTAAATTAAAATCGGTCAAAAAACCAAAAAGTTATTTAAGATTGAATTTGGACAAAATGTTCTTTGTCCGTTTTTTTTTGTCCAAGAATGTAATTAAAGATATTCCAGTTTATTTTTAATAATAGGTAATTTTACATATTTTCTTTTGGAACTTAGAAATTTAATAACTCCGTATTTTGTGTTTTTGGCTACCACAATAAGCCCTTCAATTGTAGTATTTCATTTAAAAAAGATACGTTTGGCTGCAACTCACGTACCCAAGTGATCAATTCTTTTTCTAAAAATAACATGTTAACCAGCGTAAAAAATACAATTATTTACTTATTTACTAAAAAGTCGTACCTCATTTTATAAGAAAGTGCCTACTTAATCAATACCCAATAGTGTAATGGCAATTTTTAACTCATAATATTGTTCCGAATCTCCTCGTATAAAAACACGTACCTTCGTTTTTATACCTTTACTAACTATGATTTCCGGCTTTGCTCGGGAGTTGATATGATATTACGTGGTAGTTGAAATAAAAAAATAAATATGAAAAAAAATAAATATGACTTAAAAAGTAAAAAAGTTATTAAACACATTTTCTCATTATTTACAATACTTGTTTATAAACAACACATTTTTCATTTTATTGTCGGGGTTATATAGGTTATATATATATATATATATATATATATATATATATATATATATATATATATATATATATATATATATATATATATATATATATATATATATATATATATATATATATATATATATATATATATATATATATATATATATATTTAATAAGAGTTTTAAATTCTTGGAGAAAGTTACTTTCTTATTATTATATGCAGTTGGGTGAAATATACTGCCTTTATGATTTTATCATACCTTTCAGCTTTTGCTGTACGCCACCTACCTGGAGTTGTGCAAAACTGCTCATCCGAAATTCACAAACCCGTGAACTGATGAGTGTGCCAGTTTCCATTATGGTTTGTTGGTATTACAACACATGCTACTTACGCCATATACACCTAGATGGCACCCCCGTTTTACCGTTTTAACCTAACGAGTGCTCTGGCTGGTTGTTTTGAAATTGCTTGGCGAGATGGCTCTGGCCGCTGAACTTACTTCCTTAGTTCCGACAGGAATTATGTTTAGCGACTAGAAAACATAGCCAAGTTGTCAGCAATGTACAGCGGTTGTGATGATTCCCAACAAGGATGAAACACGTGTCACCGTCTTCATTGCGACCCGGGGTCATCCATTTATTTGGAGACTCCGTAATTTTAAAGTAACCAGCCAAGTAGTCGTTTCTACCAGGTTATGTATTTGTTTTCTTTTCTTTTTGTCATTTAGGAGCCTCTATGCCCAAGAATTTAAAACTCTTATTAAATTGTTTATTCTAAGGCTCAAGAAAATTACTTTCTTATTATATATATATATATATATATATATATATATATATATATATATATGTATATATATATATTAATTTCCTACTCTTGAGCAAGCTACATATAGCTGACCGTGAGAGAAGCAGGATTTTTTGCGCTTTGTTAATTGTAAAACTAAAGGCTAATTTAATTGGAAACTGCAATATTTAAAATTGATAATAAATAGCTAAAATTATGTCGCTTTAACATCAAAATAAAAGTTAGCTACTGCTGTATAAATACAGAAAATTTAATAACTTTATTATAGTAACAAATGTAATTTAAGACTTTATTGAAATTGAAATTTTAAATTTTGCGCCATTACTACACATGCTGCAATTGCTCGCAGCGCCTTTCGAAACGCAACCCAAATAACCGTTGTTCTAAATAAAATTTTAATACTCAACAACACTTAATTTCCAAGTTGAAGGGTTGGAAAAGCCCTTATATCTTTAAAAATACACCCTTTAGTTTAGGTTAAAACGGGAACATTCTTGTTTAAGGGGAGATAAAGGGCTATCACATTATATAAGTCCCTTTATCGTATCGGGACTCCTTTTTAAGTTTTATTGGCATGCACATTTTATCAACTTAGTTTTATTATATAAATATAATGATAATGATTAACAAGAAAACGTAACTATGGTTACAACGACAAAATCTTTAGTTGTCCATGTCTCAAAGTTTACAGCACAAAAGTCGAATCTATACTAATAGTAGGGGAGCCCACGATGCTAAACAAAATAATTTTTGTTTTTTATTATCGGCCCTGTATACGGGGCTCATATTTGGTGGAGGTACTTAACCGGGTACAAGGTATCCTTTGGTATATTAATCTGTAGCGCTGTAGTAAATACCGAAATCCCCTCTTGGGTTCCCCTGCTATAATCCTTCGAAGGTTTCTGTCGCCCTTTTATAGTAATGTGAAAGAATTTTGGAGAAATATCGCGAAATTCTATAGTAATGGATGGCATAAAAGTTCTCAATGGGTAATTCGGGCGTTTTCGGAAACCTTCGAAAGTGATAAAAGAACTTGAAAAAGTTAAGCTAAATTATTTAAATAAATTAACAAACTATATTAAATGATCCTAACGCTCTTAAATTCTCCAACGTAAAGACATTTTTTTGAAAGTCTGTAACAATATCTTAAAAACCACCAACTTCTAAATTAAGTTTGGCAACACTTTTTTATTATTTTTTTTATGTAGAATGCCAATACAAAAAAATTACAACAACCCATTAAAGAAAAACATTACATATCAAGTGACCCCGATGTTTAATTGTTTTTCTGACATTTACATGTTAACCAGCTTGAAAAATAAAATTCTTTGCTTATTTAATCAAACGTGGTTTTCTTTCGGAACATAATCAGTGAACAAACTGATAGAAGCAAAACTGATACCATTCTTTCGAAACCTCTGTGGCTAACTTTATTCCGAATGTTTATTAATATTTTAAATGGCTTCTGTCACGTGATCAAATGACCATGATCACATGCACGTGATAGAACTGATAAGTGAAAATGATAATTTTTCAAAAAAGACCACTAAATAGTTGTAACTCTTTAAGGAAGAAAGTTAGCAATATTGCCGACTTGACTTTGAACACCCTGTATACACCGATTTTCTTATCCTAATTAATTGTATAATTCTAGCTAACTTTAATTAACCGATTTAGAAGAGAGTCATTTAGCTACACTAGCAAACAAGGACTGTGTCAAGCTGCTCGTGAAAATTATTGGCTTCAAATACCAGGAGTGGCGAAAATCAACCATCCAAGGTATTTGTTTTCAAATAGAATCCTTGAATTTAAGATATGTTCTGTATTGGATCGGCGGATTCATTTAATAGATGTTATTTATTTGAGTACACGCCAAGTCAAATCTAAAAACCCAAATAAAAATTAAAATAATTAACTAAAAGACTAAAAATCGACGTTTCGGTAGCAAGTCTGCTACCGTTTACGCTCAAGATAAAAATAAATAAAAATAAAAATTTTAAAAGTATACTATTATTAGGATTTAAAATTTTAAAATTTAAGCTTAAGTTTTGGGATATTCTGAAAAAGCGTTTGACATTTAATATCAAAAATCATAAGGATTACAGTCACGAAACCCGCCTAGCTGATACCCAAAAATGTGTTTAAGCCTTATGGTTTCATGACTATAACCATTGTAAAAACATGTAAAGGTACGCGTTCACTAGTGACGGGCGGGCGGACGGGCCGGACCATTGCTGGCTGGTTGCCTGCCTTCTAAATAAATCAGAGTGTGTCCATTACAGGCCACATACCTCTAAATGAGGGTGTGTTACAGGCGCGTCGCAATGGAGCATCCGGCAGGGGATTTACGTGTTGAAAAATGTTCCGTCCGCCCGCCCGCCGCTAGTGGACGCGTACCTTAAAAAATTGTGATAAACTTGTCCGACAAAAAAGTGAAGCGTTCGCCCATTCTGACACTCGAGACATTTTACATGAACAGTCTGGGCTAAAGCGTTGCTTCCATATATGGCGGAATATTCGTGGTAGACTATAGTCAAAAGGAATCCCCCTTAAAAGGATTCTTATTATAAAATCCACTTCATTACTGGCCCAGAGACTATAATCATAGTGGCATTGCTGTTATTGGTAAATTATGTGTAATAAATTGTAGAGTGGCAGAGCTAAGGGATCTAAATGCCAAAATTAAAAATTAATCGATTAAAAATGAAAGAATGTAATGCTGGACATACGGGTGGCCTCAATTTTTGACTTCATTTGCAATCCACAGGAAAGAATTGGCACTAAGATCTCGTAGTAGGATATTAACACTGCCACATAGAATATACTGGATTTTTGTTCTAAATTTTTCTACTAGTTCTACTCATTTTTCTACTAGTTCAACTTAACCAGTAATGTTTTTTTGTTTTGCGTACTAAAATACTGTGCCCTATAATTATAACAAATTTTTATTTTATTTTCAAGATGTTATGTGTTGGCAAAAGGAGGAGATACCAATACTTTCTTAAAAGATTTTGGTCTTACAGCTGCTACTTGCTTACTAAAATGGGTTGTTAAAAACAATATAACAGGGGAAAGTAAGATTGTAAGCAGAACTGGAAAAATTCCGGTAAGTTTAAACATAATTAAACAAGAACGTGAATACCAAAGTGGTAAATAAAAATTAACAGTGGCGGCTATTCAGGTGTAGTAAGTGAAGTGCCAATTTACCAAAAATAAATAATAAAACATATTACTATTATTCAGTTTATTTTTTTCATTTCTATTCCTTATTCGTAAAATTCGCCATGAAAAATCTAGCAGATAAATTAGACCTCTCCTCCGCTTTCGGCAACGCGACATCGCAATTCGCGATCAGCAAGTAGTGTATTGCAAATATAAAACGGACCGAAGTATACACCTCATGCGGGGTTTTGTTTACACTTTGAAGTTCCGTTGCCATGACAACGCTAAACTTGCCGGCGCGGCGGCCAGAATCGCGGGTGGGAGTATCAGATGTATTGCTTGGTAAATCGCTAGCCTTAAAAACATAGCATAGGTTTTGGTCGTTTCGTTGGTTTTCACATATTATTTCGGTTGTTTCCGTTTAAGTATTATTCGCGACAGTGATTTTTCACAGGAAGAAATTAAAGGACAGTACGGAGCACTTCTTTATAAAATATTAGACCATATTTTGATGGAAATGGAAGTAAGATTCGAAGATTGTTACAAACTACAATTTCTTTGTCTTGCTGATACTACAAAGTTTGGCCAGTATAATCAAACTTTTTCCACTAATTCTTTTCAAAATTTATTGGAGATACATTCCGAATCATTTTCAAAAAATCAGCGGCTCAAAAATAAACTTGATCTAATATTTGCTGATGAAAGCTATAGAAATATTTCATTGCTGCAGTTACTGAAACAAGTTGGCGCAAATAAAGACATTTTTACCGAGGCGTACAAACGTTTTTCGCTAATTTTAACGATACCGTCGACAAGCGTGTCAGTGGAATGGAGTTTTTCTTGTCTTAAGCGTTTAAAAACTTTCTTAAGAAACACTACATTCCAAGATAGACTTTTATCTTTGGCCAATATTTCAATTCAAAAAGAGCTTCTACAGGAACTGACAAAAACTGAACCTTGCTGCATTAAAAGATAGAAGCATTGATTTGGTGTATAAAATTTAAGGAAGTTTAGATTATTAAGACTTTTTACTTAGACTTTTGATAGTTGAGTATTTTCAATTTTGCTAAAATGGTGAATGCGCTTTTTTCCCTTCCTGCACCACACCTGTTTTTAGACCCGCAAGCCGCCACTGATAATTAATATTTGGATTGATTTTATTATAACTTAAATACAGTGTATCCAGTTAAAACAAACCACCCCACTCCATGTTGCAAATCTAATATTAATAAAAAAATATTATTCTTTGGTAACCTAATTAACAAAAAATCGTTCAATTTGTTATGAAAATACCTATTTTATAGCTATTGAGTATTATCGACTCATCTACAATTAGAAGTAGATCAAGGGTAATGTATGTATATTTGTTTTTTATCAGATGAAAACGTTCGATTTTGCATTAACAGAATGCTACAAATTTATCAAAACGGAAAAACATCAAGACATAGATGAAGAAATCAGAGACGCTCTTGAATTAGAATGGAACCAATTTTTGGAACAGTTTTACAAAATTGTTCACATTGGGAACCATTTTAAGCTGGTTGAAAAGAGTAAAGATCCTTCCCAAGGTAAATGTTGTGGTAATTTAGTTATAAATACTAAATACACAATACACTACATAGTTTATAAATTTTAATATTTTCCTGTACAATTTTACTTATTAGACAAACCAGTAACACAACTAAAAACAGTAATAAAAAAAGGTTGGTAATAATCTGTTTAAATATTTAGTTGTGCAATGATTTTTTTATCGAGGATTGCAAAAGAAAATATATTTTCCTCCATTATTAAAATGATAAGTATAATGCGTGTTATAAATTATTAAATTATGAAAACCTTTTGTTTTAAGTTTATTATTTATGTATTCAGTAGTCCTTTGATAAACGCCAACATGACAAATAGATTCTGCAATAATACCACTTAAGTCCTGGTTCCAAGGTATAGAGACTGTGTATTCTGACCCCTATAAACTCCAGATCGCCTAAGGCAAACTTTGGTGTCAAGTCTACCATCATTATCAAAATAAATTTAAATTAAAATTATATGTTAAAAAAGTATATTTAAAATAAATCTGATCGTTTTTTTTATATGTATTTATATGGTAAGTAGTATTTTTTTGTTGGTTTTAGGCGATCTGCAAGTTCCTAGGGGTCAATGGAGCTAAGCATACTCAGTCTCTATTCCAAAAATGAAACAAAACGCCTTGCTTAATTATGGACGCCCTTGATATTTTTTTAAGCTTTTTTTAAAGATTTATCTAATGATAATATTGGTGATAATATCTAGGGTCGGACAAAGAGTATATATAATTTCTAATAAAACACCCTGTATACTATATTATCATGAAAAAGACCTTGAGCTTTAGGGAAATGCCATATTTGTTATAACTAACTTTATTAGTTTCGAAAATATGACCATCCAAATAATGAATGATGGTGCCATAAAATACCTCTCTTCATTTAATTTGTTTCCCAATATGGTATCCAGCTGTCGCTTTAGGCAGATTTTGTTCATATATTATAGTTTTAAATTTCATTACAATATACCGAACGGTTTAGAATATAGAAGGGGGCTTTAGGTCCTCACAGAATAATTTGTTATTTATTATACAAATATAATAATAAATAGGATAATTTTATTTTTTGATATCTTAATAGTATATTTATATCAGTTGATGGTTCAGTTCTACAGACACACAAAAGTAAAAGGTGTTTACTTTAGGTGCATATGGTCTGTTTTGTTTTTTTATTATCATTGCAGTTGCCAAAGAAATGGTTAGAAAGTCTAACTATCTACTTAATGAACTTCGCGAATATATGCCCTGTTTGGATATGGATGGATACATGAACATTTGGATATTGAAACCAATAAATAGTAGTAGAGGAATAGGAATTCATATTTGCAGAACTATTCAGTATATATTTGACTTAATCAAAAAGAATCCCACTAGAAGATACGTAATTCAGAAATATATTGGTAATAAGAATTCGAAATATATTAACTGATGTGTTTTATTTTTTCTATTATTTTTTAACATTTAGCAGTTATTTTTTTAATTAGAACAAATACAGGGTTTAAAATGTTTAATTTTTATGGAAAAAAACGTGTTTTTTATTATTTTGTTATTATATTCGAATTTATTTACTGTTTAGTTTGGTCAGCCCCTAACTCAGTAACCATGGTAAACTCACATTTTTTATTTTCAAAGGACATTTAAAATAAGTTCTGTTTTAAAATCAAGAGAAATGCATATGGGGAGCATTATTTATCAAAAATAATTATAATTCCTAAATTCTCAAATTGTTGACAGATTCGCTTTCACTGAATCATTTGCCATAGTTTGTCTACAAAAAAAACGAATTAGCTTAATTGTTGCTAAATCAGATTTTTTTGCAACGAGGTTAAATACAGTATTTTGGAAAAAGTCCCGTAAGTCCAGTCCTGTCTAAATCTATTTGACCAAAATTGGCAATCCTAGAGAAAACATATCTACCAACGTCGTTGATATCTACCTATTAGCCCTTTAAAAATAAATAAGATAGGCGCAACAGATAAAAAGTTATTATTAGTTAAAAAGTGTGCAAGTTTAATTTGGCCTACCCTGTATATTCGCCTAAATCCTATATTATTGTGACATGGTATGCCTATTAGAAATGTTTAATTACTTTAAATATTTTAGAAAGGCCTCTATTAATACACGATACTAAATTTGATATTAGACAATGGTTTTTGGTTAGCAGCTCCTGCCCTTTGACTATATGGATTTATAAGTAAGTTGATTTACCTCCTAAAAATAAATTTAATTACCAAATCTCTTATAACATTTTTCTTTATTCAGGTTATATTTAAAATGTGTATTAAATTTGTTAGTCGTTTTTGCACCGACTTAAACATATTTTAAGTTCGCATCTTCTCTATATTATTTTTTTTAAATAAAATGTTTATTTCTTTTTGCAATCATATCAAAATGAAAAAATACTATAAACGACCTCCACAATGAGTAAAATTTGTAACCTTTGCAAATAGTCCAAGATCAAAATAGGAAGCGGCCTCCACTTGTTTGTTTACCGGATAAAAACTATTTTATATTGAATATATGTTTAACAAGGGTATTGCTATAGGTTTACTCAAAATATATGGTCAGGCTGATTTAAATTAATAAACTAACCTTAAAATTTTTAACACACCCTGCATAATGGAAACCTCTATTTTTTAAATACATTCTAAAGCTTGAGATCCACAATAAAAGGTTTTCCTGTTCCAAGTTTTTGTGTCGTGAGACAAAAATTTTAAGTTTCGCTTTAAAAACACTATTTGTTTTTACAGGAAAACTTGTCATTTCTGATTCACGGCACAAAAATTTCATGAAAAACTTTCATCGTGGATCCCAAGCTTAAGGCCAATTAATAAAATATACCAAAACATTGTTATCTTAAGAAATTTGTGGATACTATGGCAGTGTAGCAGGTTGCTCTATCTTGTTGATACCAGGTTGTAGCATTATGTCCTTCAAATTATTGAAGAGCTGGGACTAAGAATTCCTGTATCATCCCATAATAGTTATTAGCTCTTACCGTAACGGCAACTACTCTTTTGTTTCCGAAAAAAATATGGACCAATAATTTTACTTGCTGATATTGCAGTCTACACAAAAGCTTAGGAGAATGAAGAAGACGTTGATGTTTCTATCGGGTTTTGTCTACTGACCAACATTGTCAATAAACGCCATTTCGCGAACAGTTTGTCACCAAATTTTTAAAAATATGCAACTCCGGATTAAGAATGTCAGCAACGTGAGGGACGTCACTTAAAAAATATAATTTGTAGGTCATAAAAATTTTCGTTATTTGCAGTTTAAAATAATATTAATAAAATATGTGTAAGTTTTGTAATGTTTGTTTTATTGGATATTAAAACTGCTCGTACAGTTATGGCCCACCCTGTATATTATTGCTTTCATGTAGAATAAAAAAAACCATTATACGGGGTGTGCAAAAATTTTGAGGTTATTTTTTTGATGAAATTTTTTGTCGTGATTCAGGTATGACAAGTTTCCCTGTAAAAACAAATAGTGTTTTAAAAGGTAAATTTTTGACCAGGGTGTGCCAAAGTTTTGAGGTTATTTTTTAATTTGAATATATCCTTGACCATAGTTTTTTAGGCACTGTGGCAATACATTTGTTTAAATGCTATATTTAATATAAAATAGTTTTTATCTGGTAAACAGATGGATTCAGGTTACTTCTTATTTGTATCTTAGACTAACACCAAACTTAACTTATCTTTGAATCCAGCATGTTTTATATTGTTTGAATTATAATATTTTTTCTAGCCATTCGTTGAGATTTTTAATATTAAGGAATTAAATAAATACACTGTTTAACAGAAGTAAAGTACTTTTATAAGTAATTTATAATACATTTCTTTGTAGAATTTGTTACTTAAGATTTAGCAGCCAAACGTATAATTTAAGGAAACTTCACGAATCAATACATCTGACAAACAATTCAGTCCAAGCTAAGTATATGAACAATTTATCCAGAGATCCGTTGCTACCCTCGTACGGAATGTGGAATTCACAACAGTTTAAGGTATTTCCTCTTCTCACAAACAATTTTGATAATGAAACATAGTAATTCTAAGGACATACTTTATGTTAAAGGGGTTTGAAACTTTATTAATATTTCGTTGTAATAATAACGATTTCTTAATCTTAGATTTCCTTATTTAGACTGTGCTGTTTTTTAATAAAAATTTAATTACTATCAAACGTAAAATTTTAATAAGAGCATACCTTACGTTAAACGGGAGGTAACTATTTATTTTATAATAACGTCGTTTTCTTATTTTTCTATTAAAGTTTACTTATTCACCAACTACAATTCCCAAACATTATATACTGAAAATTTTAAAAAATAAAACACCTAGAATGTCCGAAATAGGATTTTTAATAAAAGTTGGCAAAACTTGTACGTTCTTCTTTCCATAAAAAAGCTTTACAAAAGAAATTTTTCTTAGCAGTGTTTATTAATAAAACTAGTTTTATTGAATTAGGCGTACAGAAATTTATGTATATATATTTTACAGTAGCGCAGTGAATAAAATCTTTGATCTCTAAAACAAAGGCCTGGGGTCAATCCCCAGCCGAGGAGAGGTGCTGTTAAATGCAAAATCTGCACTTGTCGGTGCTTGGACAACATTAGCGGAACAGGAGAAAAAATGGGTTAAAGATCTAATTACCTGACACCCACGATACTCTACTAATCAAGCCTTCGTGAGCTGTCACAAAGATTTAAAAAAACTAATAACAAAATACCACTAGATAAATAATATCTTACTTATTATAAACTAATATTTAATAAATTGAAATCGTATACTAGATAGTTGTGAAAAACTAATAAACGTTAGTCATATTACCTTAAATTTTAATCGGCGTGACAATGACAACAGTTTTAAAATAAAGGCAGTGCTAGTAATTTAGTCGAGTAGCGAGTAATTAAGTATTTTCGTGCGTGTGGACAGCTACTACAGTAAACGACTTTTCCTAATTTATACTGTCCGCACGCACGAAAATACTTAATTACTCAATACTCGACTAAATTACTAGCCATGTCTGAACAAGGCTTATTAGGTTGAGTTTAGTTTAAGATCATATTTTATTTTGGTATTGTAAATATTTTACTTTTAAGACAGCTCGTAAAGGCGTGCAGATAGCTGTTTGGTACCGTAAACGTCAAGTCATTGAAGGTTTAACCCATTTTTCACTTTATAGAAAATACATTGCCTAGAAGATTATACAAATTTCTACTACTTCTAACTTTAGCCTCATATAGTCGGTTTAAGGTAAAAGTCACTAAGTATAGTTTTTTTTTTTAATTGTTCCAACATTTTTAAGTTACTTATAGTAGAAGTTTTTTGTAGGAATAATTTATGTAGTTAGATTTATAACATCCATAAATCTTAATTGAAATATTATGATAAAAAAGTTGGTATATCTTTTCTTTTCATAACAAGTTTTGTATAAAATCGTTGTTATTCCCGGACCATAAAAATGTCTCTTAGTGACGTTTTACCTTTAGGGCCGTTTCTAAGGTGACTTGCGCCCTGGTGCAAAAAATAATTAACCGCCCCTAGAAGAAAATGTCTTGTGGTAAATTAAGAAATTTAAATTGTTAAAAGAAATAAAAAATGTTGAGAGCAAAAAAATGGCCTTACTTTTAAAAATACTGTCTCCTTAATTCAACATTGTTTTTTTTTCTTTCTATTAAATACTTTTGAAGGCCAAAAAATAGATTCCCACTTTTAAATTAAATTGTTTTCCAATATTTTACTAAATTACCGCCCCTTTATTTCAAGCAATTCCGCCCTTATTTTAAATTTTCCCCCCGCAGCATTGCGCCCTGGTGCCTTGCACCACTTGCACCACCCAGTATGCACGGCCCTGTTTACCTTTAAACCAACCCGACAATATACAGTCTAGCGTAGCATTTTAACCAAGCTAGATTCATACTTTTATTCTCTGTGTAGTATTTTAAGATGTAATTAAAAACATGCTACAGCGGTCTGCCCTAAAGATAAAAATATTCTTGTGTTCAATGACTGAGCAGAACAATACTAAATAATATGGTTAACATGTAGTAATTTTTGGCAACTATTTAGTACATATATGAACAACCGCCGCGCCGGCCCACGGGTCAGAACTGGCCCGCCATATTTGATCTGGCCTGCTGACCAGACATTTCGAAAACTTAATTAAAAAGAAATACAGAATCAAGTCAGCGAGCAAGCCGAGTGGCAGCTCACTCTGTGATCATCACAGAGTGAGACGGCAAATATCAAATCCCTTCTTTTTTGCCTATACAACTTAGTTATTAATAATTAAAAACGGTTGGAGATAGACACTATCCGAAACGTCTTTTAAACGCGGCCTGCGAATGTATTTGCACACTAATGTTTGGCACGCAACATCTCAAAGGTTGCCCATACCTGATTTAGTACATGATAAACATTTATTTAATATTTTTAAAATTACCAAAACTTCAGATTTAAGAATTTATGTACTATTTATAAATAATTTTTATTGAATGTTATTGAAACCATTACATTGGCATAACACTTTTATATGTTACCATCTTGAAAAAATCTAGAGTTTTTAATATTCTAGTTTTAGGAGAATTACCAAAGAATAATGTCTAGTTTCACTTAAGGCTCAAGTAAATAAATAAAAAATACACCTGTAATTTTCTAGAAAGTTGTGGCAATTCCAATTTTGACGAAATTTGGACTACGGGGTTTTTGGGACGCCGATCACGAAAATAATTCGTTCTTGAGATATTCATCCTCAAAGTTGAAAATTAAACTCATTTTATTATTTTTACTATATTTTACCCTATTTTTGTACACAATTTTTGATTTAAAGCTAAAGTGGCATACAATATTTGATTATCACCTTTTAAAACCACGTTTTTCTATGTATTTTACATTACATCTGTAAAAAATTGCATAGCTTTACTTTCAATCGTTACATGGTTGCAGTATTTTAAAAGTTAAGTTTAGCAATGTAACTGATAAAAGGTGTAAAATACATAGAAAAACGAGCTTTTAATGTATGCCACATTAGCTCTAAATCAAGAATTGTGTGCAAGAAGGAGAAATATGGATTGGTTTAGTTTAAATTTCAAATTTTAAAATTTTAATTTGATGAACGTTACCACCAAAATTTTTTTCTGATTTGTGATCGTAATCAACGCCCCCCAAAAACCCCGTATACCAAATTTCGTCAAATTCTGCTGCTTCAGCTGTCGTAAGTTTCTAGAAAATTACCAATACACACATGGAAATGGAACCAATTGCAGGCTATGTATCGAGGACGTGATTAACGAGTGTGGTCTGCCATTAGACAGTAGGGAAGAATTCAAAACTTCTCATTGGCCCCAAATTCCAGGAGACTTGCAACCAGAAAACAAAACTTGTAAATAATTTGCCAAGGAGTCCTAAAATAAAGTATTTTATGTTTTATTTGTTTTCTGGGAGATTAAATTTAAACAAAATATTATTTGGCTTTTCTCCAGAATAAAATTAAAAAGTTTATTTAACATTTTAAGAAAATTAAAACTTTTATACATTATGAAGAACTATTCTGCTCTTACACAATATAATAAAGTAATAGAAACTTTTTTAATTTTATTCTGGAGAATAACCAAAATAATATTTTGTTTAAGGAGTCCTAAGTTTTTAATTATATTAAATCCACCAAAATTTACAAATAGTTTACTGGTTATGCATTTTTGCAACCTCTGTTTTGATAGATTACACTAAAATACACAGGAACGTGTGATTTGATCGGTTTGAAACGCTAGAGGCCAATCAAATTACATGTTCCTGTGCTTTTAGTGTAGTCCTAGTTTAATAGATTTAATGTTTCTTGATTGTCTAAATAAATAGTATCATATGTTCTAGATTCTGTTAAAAAATTCATTTATTTCTTGCAGCATCTACTTATGAGTAACTTGACTGTTCATAAATAAAATTATTTATAGGAAAAAATATATTGATTCCTTTATAAGATTAAAATATGGTGAGAAAAACTAGTGTTTTTTTAGAGCTACCTGGCAGACATCGGTTATCCATCTATATATGAAGAAACTATATATCCTGGTATGAAGCAGTGCTTAACTGGAGCAATGATTGCCCACAGAGATAAAATAGATAAAAGAAAAAACTGTTTTGAACTTTATGGAGCTGACTTCATGTTAACTGAAAATTTCGAACCCTGGCTCTTGGAAATTAATTCAAATCCAGCGTTACATAATTCGACGCCTGTGACAGCCAAATTGTGTCCACAAGTTCTCGAGGATGTCATAAAAGGCAAATAATTAACTAGTCTTTATGGTAGGGAAGCCCAAGAGGGAGATTTCGGGATTTACTACAGGGAAGCAAATTAATTTACCGGAGGATACCTGGTTAAGTACCTCCACCAATAGTAAAAACAAAAATATATCTATCAAAAATTTTTGAGCGCGTTAGATTAAGATAGGGTGAGTTAATTACATGCTAAACAGTGTATATTCCACTAATCTGAGAATTTCAGAGTGGCGTAAGGAAAGCGGAGAGTTACAAAGTTGTAAGAAAAACGTTATTTTGACATTCTGGAGCGTGACTATTTTTTTTATTTAAACAAAAATAATACAAAGATAACGAAAAATATATAATCCTATACAATCTAAACAATTTCCACAAGCCAAAATAATAACAGTATTTTTTTGGCATATTTAAAAATCTACAGCCGCTTCCCCAACGATGAAAAGTTATACATTATATAACATTTTTTTCTTCTTATCATCAAAGGTTTACAACCCAATAGGTCTCCATGACGCTCGAGTAAATTCCCGTTTTGCATCGTGGGCTCCCCTACATTGTCACCAATATAGTGCAAAAAATATGATTTTTTTAATTAAAATTTTATAAAAATTGGACTTTGAAACTGACTTTTGTTCTAAATTATAACAAAAATTATATGGACACAAATATCATGCGATATCTGTCAAAATTGATAATTAAAAAAAAATGTATGCATTTTTACCGAATTTTCAGAAATGCTTTTGTAAATTTTATAACCATGCACAAAAATTAATTTTATTCATTTTTTACCACTAATATTTTACACCTACCTTTTCAATAAGAGACTCCTTCTTTATTTGGTTAACTTAGAAATCCAAACTATTTCTGAAAATGCTTATCCTTCACGGAGACATTATTATTTTCATAAAAATAATGAAATATGGGATAAATTAAGAATTTTTTGTACCAATTATATCAATTTTTGGTATTTTATTTAATCTAAAATGGGTAAAACATTGTTTTTTATTCATAATTTTAATTAAGTACTTGTACCTGCAGTTTTATTTAACATTTAAAGATGTATTATGTCAAACAAAATTATTACTTTTACAAATAGTCAAATTATTGAATTTAATTATTTTTGTACTGTTTACTTTATGATTATACAATAATTGTTTCTAAAGTAAATATTTGTATTTAAGTCAGAAATTTGTAAATAAGCAAACAATCTGCTAAAAATCAAAGTTTAGAACTTAGTTACAGTAAATTCCTTAAATCCGCCACATACCTCATCCACCTTTGTCTGTAGTTTATCTTCTAAATAGCCCACAGACTTTGCAACTGGTTATTCCATAGATTGTACAACTTAAGTTGATTCCACAATCGAAAAAATAATCGCATAATCTGTGGCATTGTAATTCAAAAAGTTGTACGACATGCTGGATGTGTCTGTGGGTAAAAGTCTATGCACTTGTCTATGTACTATTTTGTCTGTAATACCGTCTATACGACCTGTTGTATAACAAATTGTGTAGTCTGGGAGCCATTATAATGATATCACCAAAGACAAGTTTCACTTCTGTAAGAAGCACATTTTTTTAAACAGAAGAGCTATTGCAATCTATAAAAACCTAACCGGGTTTTTTGATGTATACAATTGGAAGAAGATAAAATACAATACAAGTAAAATATTGCCTTATTTAGTGTTTTTTTTATTACTTACAATTTTTAGAACATTTATAAATAAATACTAATCCCTTTATTTGCAACAATAACTTTTTAATAATTCTACTTATACATGGTGGACATTTTATCTCAACAAATAATTAAAGTTACCTTCTATATACCTTCTTAACAATTTATTTTTGGAATCCCCTGTAAAATTTGTTTTTTGTTTTAGTTAGGACCTTTCTTATCCAAGCAATTTACATATTCAATTTTAACAGTGACTCCGTTTTAGTTGTAGTCGATAATGCTAGAAACAACAGTGCTAGTACAGGCAATTTTGAATTGATATATAAAGAAAAATTGGACGATTATACGGCAAATGCAAAAGAAAATTTTCAATTAACTGGTACACCAGTCCCGGAGAGTTATTTTTGCGACATTCCAGAACCTAAGCATAATGTAGCAATATCGAAAAACTTTGAAACGCCAGATCCTGGACGATATCTAATAAAAACAGGAGAAACTATGAAAGAAGCTTTAAAAAGTTGTTAGAAATAGTTAAAAAAGAAAGAATGAAAAGGTTTGTAATTAAGTATAGTTCGATAGAAAAAAATGAATTTGTAAGAAAATTTCTTAAAATAAAAAAGAGTTTTGAAAACTTGTCAACAATGAATCATATTAAATAAAAATTATTTTTTCTGATGAAAAAAAGCTGTTTTTGTAGGCACTTAAGACGAGAGAAAGCAGTAGAAGTAAATTCACTATCAAATAGTTCTTCGACGAATATGAATAGAGAAATAGTATCCATATACCAAAATACTCTATCTACAATTTCTTGTCATTCCGAAAAATTTTCTGACCTAAATATATCCAATCAAGAGCAACTGTCCGAAGAAGAATCCAAAAAAATTACAAAAGTACTGAGTCACATAGCTTCTCTGCAGAGCAAGAAGCAGTTGTTAAGTGGTTTAGTTAAGATAGTGGATAATCTAGCAAACTCAAGTAAAAAGTTCACAAGTGACAAGTAAGATATTAAAATAGTGTAGTCAATAAAATAGTTTTTAAAAACGTTGTTTTTCTTTGACTTTTAATCTATTTAAGAACACAAATTTACATTTTATTTTAATGCAGATTTATTTTAAATCAACCAACGCATTTAGTGCAACAATGTTCTAACGGCTGCATACAGTATGTCGACGGATCGACTATACAATAAGAAAAATGGACCAATAATTTAAATTAATATTAAAAGAAGACTAGAGTAGATTATCTTTATTTCATTTATTCACAAAACGTTTCGAACAGTACTATCTCCGTCCGTTCTCAAGTGTAAATTGTAAAACTGTTAAAAAAATATGTTTCACGAAGAGAAAATGATGATTTTGTATACAGGGTCAGCAAAAATTGGAAAACCTTGATTTTCCTTCAAGATTAAACTACCATTATTTTTCATTTTTAAACAACATATTATTTAGAATAGCATTTTGAATTACTTTTTAATGTTTCAAGGGCATCAAAAAGTTTTATGAAACTGATTTTGGACCCCAAATTCCAGGAGACTTACAACCAGAAAACAAAACAAAAATTAAAAAGTTTATTTAACATTTTAAGAAAATTAAAACTTTTATACATTATGAAGAACTATTCTGCTCTTACACAATATAATAAAGTAATAATAACTTTTACGTTAGGGAATTATCCAGAAAAAAAAATTTAGAACCTTTTTTTTTCTTGGTTTGTTTTTGGTCTATAAATGTCATTAAATTTAAGATATAACGTTTCGTCTTTTAGCCATTATCAACTTTGTTTTGAATATTTGCTATTAAACTTAATAAACTTGTATTCTACTTCGTAATTCTACCCTATTCTCATTTTACATTTATGCGACGTCTTGAACCAAAAAATCATGATTTACTTTTAGGTTAATAAAAATTATGATTTTATTCTGAAAGTTCGTGGAAATTTTTATTAGAAGGTAAGTTTGAATAAATTCGTTTTTATTTCGGATAATTCCAGAACGACTGCAAATTTTAAAATATTTAACAATAAACACAAAATCATATATCAAAAATTTATTAACTAATATGTACAACTTACGTGGATTATAGAAATACAGCCTAAATCAAAATTGATTGAAGTATCTTAATTATTTCTTTAAAATGTAATTAAATTATCCCATCACTGCAAAAAGCACTTACACTACAAAACCGGTTTTAACGAAAAGGATAATTTGGGTCTTGAATTATTTTTGCCTAGAATTTTTTCTGTTCTTCTTTCGTTCTTTTTTCTTGTTCTTTTTCCAGTCTCCGCCTCTCTTCATCTATTTTTCTTTGCTCTTCGACCATCGCCAATCTCTCTTCCGCCTAAAAAAGATCGTTAAGTTTAAATAAGCATACTTATGATGAGACTTGCCCTAAATCCTACCTGAAGGTAGGTACGAAGGCAAGTCTGCGAGTAAGAACAAACTATGAATTCGAATTGGAACACGCCGTCAGTTTAGCATACACACGATCGCACTTACAGATCGCAGTTCAGGTAGGATCTAACTTCTGACTGACCGTGTGTATGCTCATTAGAAATTAAAAAAAAAACTTCAAATGGGAAAAACTATAAAATTATGTATAAACTAAAAACATATTTGTAAAGCTCAAAAAATTATTATCTTACAAGATCATTTTTAACGCATAAAACTTTTTGTATCAAACTCAATCAGCCAGCCAAAAACCAGATTATTTTCTTAATAACGACAATCTAACTTCGTTAAGCTACCATCTTTACAAAAAGTAACTCACCAATTTCTTTTGGGCTTCTTCAATTTTCCTTTGATTTTCTTCGAGAATTTTCTGCACTTCCTCATGCTTTTTCTTTTCTTCCTCCTATAAAACAGGATATAGAATTATTATATGAACTAAACATTTCGAGTCCGGTCCCAGCTCTTGTATGCTGTAATTTATTCCATTTTCAATGCATAAGACATTTATAATCAAACAACTGTTATTTTATAAAAGATTTCAACCATTTTCTTCCCTGCTTTAGTTACACAAAAATGTAGAAATTTTTTTATAAAGTTAAAGAGTTTACACCACCCAGTAAATATAAAAATGTTTTCCCACCCCATTATAAATTGCTGTTTATAATACTTTTTAAGGATATATAAAAATTAATGGCAACGTAAACAAATCTAATTAAAAATAAGGACGATTTTGCAGAAATAACTATGATTATTGAAAATGGAACAAAAAATTAAGGCACTCAAACTTTACTCCTATAGACTATAAAGAAAAGCTGCATTTTAGTTAATTAAATTTAAAATATCAAATTTTCTGTTAAAAAGTCGACTATATCATTTTGTCTTAGTTGCATCTATTTTATTTTGGATACGATTTTTCTTTTCTTCTTTAATTTTTATAAATTAAACAGTACTTTATGACAGAAAATTTATCTGACCAAAAAATAGATCTTTTAAAACATCCTGAAAATGTGTCGCCTTTACATCTTACTATACATTTTTATTTAAAATAACACTATCTATTTTTATTAATACTTTCACAAACATTTTTTTGTTCTGTATTCAGAAAAAATAAATAAGAACCAAGTTTTTTTTAATGCATAGGAAATTTAAGAAATTTTCATTTGATTAACTAGCTGCGGATAAAACGAAATTAGCTTCACATTTCAATTTTTTTAGTTTAGAATTTTATAAAACTTTAATGGTTTATCAAAAGGGCTAGACCAAATAATTCTCTTGTATAAAAGTAAATGCTCTACAAAAAGCTCTCTTATAATTTTTCGATAAACCTTTTTAATGGTGACATAAAATACAGAGAGTTCCATTTGAAAAAAGTTTATCTCTTCAGTTTTCTAAAGTTTTTAATCTTTATTTGTTTCTTTTCTTATGCTCAAAAGATAATGCCGCGGCCGCTTCGGTTAAAGGTTAGTGGTTTGAAGTGATTTTTGTCACAATTATACATCAGGAGGGGCGTGCAAGATGAAGGAAAAAGCGCAAATTTTTTTTTCTGAACACTTTTTTTAATTTTACGGTAAAATATTTATTTTGGATTACTGCTTTTAAAAAATTGTCACAATGGCGCAACATATACTCTTTCCTTCTGTACAAAACAAGCCACTGATCCAGCACTGCAGAAGGTGTTTTTTCTATCCTTTTCTTTCTCGTTGTAAGTGGGTGGACAAATATACAGACTGTCCACGGTTGGGATTAACAAGAGGACAAATGGACCAAAATTTCAGTTTTTTAAAAGTAGTTTTTCATAAAAAAAGAGAATTCACGAAGAGGAAATGTTGATTTTGTATACATGGTTCGCAAAAACTTAAAAACATGATTTTTCCTTAAGAGTAGGGATGGCAACGATATCAGCGGCCTGATCTACCGAGAGGATTGTGAGAGAGGCTTTTAAGACACTAAAAATAATGACCTTTCCATCACAATACATATATGAAAACCTCCTCTTTATTAAACAAAATTTGACTTCTTGTAGGACACATGAGGACACTCATGAGTACAACACAAGTAAAAACAAGCTAATCCCAGCCTACTGGAGGTTAAGAAGGTGTCAAACTGGCCTAGTTACTGGGCAATAAATTTTTAATGTACTGCCAAATGACATAAAGTCTTTGAATATAGGAAACTTTAAGACAAAATTAATTACTAATGCCTTCTATTCCTTTGACGAGTACTTGTGTGTGAGTTTTAAAATTTTGTAAATAGATGTTTTATCACATATTCTTGTTTGATGGTGTGAAGCGTTGAAATACCATTAACATTAGGAATTTTTTTAAATAGTGTTTAAAATTTTATAAAATTTTATCGAATTTTAGTGTTATATTGACAAAGTCTGTTATAATTTATCTTCTAGTATTTGTATATTTTTATTGTGCTATTTTATTATGACTTGTGTAAACTAATTGTTATTAACATGAATAAATGATTTTGAATTTGAATTTGAAATATCGATTTTTTAAATATCGATATATCGGAAATCAAGTATCGATAATCTTCATCGATATTTAACTTCTCGATATATCAGTACATCGATATCGAATATTTTCGATATTTGTGGTAAATAAATCAAAATTAAAAAGAGATTTTTCACCCTAATTTTTGAAACCGTCAAAAATGTTGTACAATGAAATAAAAAAGAAACTAAAGTATCAAGGTAATTTTTACTACTATGCCCTATTTATTTACCCACTACCTATAAAGTAAAAAAAAATATGTAATATTAGATAATTTATAGATATTTTTCTCTCTCAAATATCGATGTATTGCTCGTCGATATATCGAATAATCGATATTAACCAAAACGATATATCGATGTAATTTTTCTTTCAAGAGTAAACTACAGTTATTTTTCATTTTTAAGCAAAATATCCTAAGAAAAATTTATTAAGGATAATGTTTGTAATTGATAAAAACAATAATACAAAATTTTATTGAACTGCATAATTTGGCAAAAACGCCTTCATCACATTCGTTTACAGCTGAAAAATTGTGTTGTGTAGGAATTTGAAGAAAGCAAAGTATGGGAGTTTTTTAGGTCATTTTATTACATAAAATTAAAACAAATAATTTTTGATAACTCCAAAATCACTTTCATGAAACTTTTTCATAACCCTTTAACATTAATAAAGTCATTCAAAATGCTATTCTAAATAAAATTTCTAAATGATATTTTGCTTAAAAATGAAAAATAAAGGTAGTACTCTTGAAGAAAAATCATGTTTCTTAAGTTTTTGCGAACCCTGTATACAAAATCAACATTTTCTCTTAAATCCTAGTTTTTAACAAGCAAAAATTTTTATCAAGAATTTTCTTTTTTCGAAAAATGAATTTTGGTTCGTTTGTCCTCTTATTAACCCCATCCGTGGACAGTCTATATGAAAACCCTGTATATAAAATCCATTATTTATATTGTCTACGAAAAAAAATACCTAGACAAAGACTAACAATGCTTATTACATTGAAAAATATCAAGTAGTATAGCAGTGACAAAAATGTGTACAAATCTGCTACTTTTAGGTTGTTTAAATGTCAGAATAGTAGCCTAATTTTCTTCACTGAAAGCCTAAAATCCTAAAATGCAACTTTCTTTTTTTAAAGAATGCCTGGAGTAAGAAATCACTAAAAAAAAAGCAATCCAACATATAATATATTTTTTTAAGTAACTAGTCTAAAAGTTCTGAGACAAATGTATTTAATCAATCATTCTTAAAGAAGTATAAAATTTATAGTGCCTGGGCCAATAATGAAATAGACGTTATGATAAGAACCCTTTTAAATTTTTTTAGGGGGTTCCTTTTAACTTTAATCCAGACAATTTTGACATGTTTCGGGTGTCACTTTTTTGTCGGACAAGTTTACCACAATGGTTTACATGCAATATTTGAATATTCTGCCAGAAATGTTAGGGGTTACAGTAACGAAACCATAAGGCTTAAACACATGTTCCGGTTATCGGACTGAGCGAGTTTCGTGACTGTAACCCTTACCATTTTTGGCACAATGTAAAAATTGCATGTAAAAATTGTGGTAAACTTGTCCGACGAGGTAACGTGTTCGTCCAGTCCGACACCCAAAATATGGAAAAATTGACAGGCTGGTTTAAAGCGGCGCTTCCATATATGGCGGTATGACTATTCGTGGTAGAGTCGTCAAAAAGGTTTTTAAAAGATACTTATTATGAAGTCAATTTCAGTAATGGCCAAGGCATTTTTAAAAATATTTTAAAATTTTGACATCAGTCAGTATTGTGTATCTCAATGAGGTCTTGAATAAAGTATTTAGATCTAATAAATATTCATCTTTATATTAATAAGTCAAAACTAAAATATTTACTTGAACCCTAATTTTTTTTTGTTTTCACCAAAATCCTTAAATTTTCATGTTAACAATTTTTTATACATTTTCAATTCATTCATTAATGTCAATTGAATCGAAAAATTTTCGGCCATTCTTTGAAGAATTAGAGAGCATTTAAAATATCTTAAATATTTTAAAAGAAACATTTGCAAATTTGCAGGGAACACAAATAATAAATATACTATAGAATTGTATTTACAGTATGGGTAAACATACAGGGTGTCTGAAAAGCAACCTTTTCATTGTCAAGTCAGTTTTTTAATAGAACACCCTGTATATTTTGAAAATTGTTCACTCTTCTTTAAATTTTACATCAAAAATGTATAATACACTATACAGAGTGGTGCATGGCACGACTGGCCATAGGAAATCTCATGTAAATTTTAATACCTTTAAATATTGGCTCCCCTATTGATTTTACAACAAAAATTTGTATTAGACTATTTGGAAAAAGTTGTTAAGATAAGCGTCTCCAATTTTTTTATTTTCTATTAAGCCAATTAAATGTTATTTAGATTTTTTTTTAATCGTTGCATACCTTATTATTACTGGTGGAGTCATTATGGTATGTATCATGTATGCAATAATTTAACAAAGAACTACTAATGGGTAGGTGAGCTAATAAGCTAATTTTAGATATATATTTACTTATTAAACCAAAAACCAGCAATAATTGACGCTTTGCTGGGTTTTTAAGGCGAGTAAGTAAATATGTATAAAAAAATATACCCTATTGCTGACCTACCTATTAGTAGTTTGTACAATGTACGGTAATTAATTACATTTTATTATATTATTTGTCACTCTGACAGTGACATAATTATTTAAAAACAATTAGGACCATAATATTAATTTATTTCCTTACTTTTTACCGTTTATAAGTACATTGAAATGCTGTTGATATGTTAAAAACCAACAATAATTGACATATAGTGTATAATACATATTTGATGTAGAATTCAATAAAAAGTCAAAAACTGTTAAAATATAAATTCATTTAAAAATACCTACTTGCTTATGAAAATTATGTACTTGAAACACCTTATATATTTGTCACTGTCAATAAAATATGTGTATCCAAACAAACATTTTTTAGTCATCAATTCTTTTAAATATATTTATTAAAAATTATTAAAATATCCAAAATATTTATAATGGTACCCAAGCAACATACAGTGTGTCTACGTAAGTTGGCGACATATGGGAAACTTTTTTATTATTAATTTTACGAAGAAACGTTATTCTTTATAAAAGTTCTGCATGGTCCAACACCTAAAATGCAATTATCAGATATCAAATTGTGTCAGTCAAGTACGAGGTTTGGCCAAAAATGTAATTTTTTCTCAAGAGTAAAGTACCAGTATATTTGCTAATATCGCAAATTGTTATAAAGAAAAGATGTTTAGAATTAAAGATTACTTCCAAATATGCAATTTTGTTCGTCTCAAAAAAAAAAAATGTTTTTTTCTGCGATAATGGTAAAAATTTAGGTTTGTACATAAGTGCACTAAATTTCATGATTATAAATATCATAGGAAACTTTTAAATAAACTTTTTAAAATAATTGTTATTAAAACAAGGAGAACGTACAATGCACTAATGTACAAACTTACATTTTCTTGATTTTCACAGAAAAAAATACAATTTTTTTTTGGAAATGAACAAAATTGCATATTTGGAAGTAATTTTTAATTCGAAACATCTTTTCTTTATGAAAAACTTGCGATATTAACAAAACTACAGGTACTTTACTCTTGAGCAAAAATTACATTTTTGGCCAAACCTAGTACATGACTGACACAATTTGATATCTGATGATTGCATTTTAGGTTTTCGATCATGCAGAACTTTTTATAAGGAATAACTTTTTTTTGTAAAATTAATAATAAAAGTTTCCCATACGGCGCCAACTTGCGTAGACACACTGTACAACCTGTAGTAAGCACTGGTAATGATAAATCTATTTAACACTTTACCTTCTAGAGATTTAATGATTTATATTAAAATTCAGAATCAGAATTAGCGGATATTCCAACCATAACAAAAAAAAAACACAATTTAAATCATGTATTAAAAAAGATCAGCCTAACTCCAAACATTCTTTTGCCACTAAACTATAAAATGTCTTTAACAACACACTCACAGCTAGGCTTGGACCAGTCTAACAGATAAAAAGGGCTGGGCAGACATCTCGTCTACCCGAATAAACAGGGTAAAATATGTAAAAATTAAAATATATATGTGTATAAAAATATTTGATAATACCTGCTACGATGAGCCGTCCACCGTACGCCGCTCCGTGATTGCTTGCATTGCTCGACAGGCCGCCCTTTAGCTTATTATTCAGCTAATGGCATATAATTTACAACATAACTTGAGGAAAGTTTATGTAGATGGTCTGATCTACATTCTACCTGTTTTTGGTTTTCACCTGTCCATAAAGACAGCTATTGTTGTATATCTTAGGTACCCCATTATGTGCATTTGTGAATTGGTTTCTTTTTAAATTTAGATCGGAATTGGTTAGAAAATTTACTGGTTATTAACATACTAAAAAGTGACGTACGCAGGTTATTTTTAATAACACAGTTGAATTGGTAAATAATAAATACAGGGTGAGTGTTTTCCGATGTTTATTTAGTACATTGATCCCACATTGATTCCAGAAACCGCTGAAGCTACAGAGATGGTTAAATGGGGAAAAATTCTAGTTTTTGGAGCTAAGTTTAAATCACTTTTTGTTTCGTCCAAAAAAAAAAAACATGGTTTACCAGATATTTTAAAAAAAACACGTTTTTTCTAAAAAATGTTGTTCCTTGGTAGCTCAGTTAATATTTGAATAAAAAAAAAGTGTAAATGGACGATTCTCTGTAAACTCGTAATCGGCTTGTCCCGACCCATTTTTACAAAAAGGAATTAAAATATTTAAATAAATATCACTCATCAACCCCCAATAAAACTTAAATCCTAAAACTTTACGAGCCAATTATTTTAGGAACCATAACTGTCTAATTTTTTTTCTAGAAGTGATAGAACCTCTAAAAATACAGTGTCCCCAACACTGTATTTTCGCTCAAAAATTAGGTTTTCGACGAAATTGTTAAAAGTACATACATTAAACAGTTAATATATTATAAAAAATCTATTTAAATAATATTTTTGGAAAACAAGGTCCCATTATGAATTTTATTATATCTAGTAAAACCCTGTAAAGTTTGTCATCAGAATTTTTAAACAGTTCCCTGCCTGCATAATAGAAAAAAACTATAATATTTACAAATGTTTTTTTATTGAAATAAATGGCAAATTGTTGTGAAGTTAACATCCTTGCTGAATGCAATGTTGTTGTTGTGTTTTTGACAAATGTTAAAAATATTTGCCAGGACAGCAGTTGTAGGAGCTTACCGAGAAATGGCTGTTGATAATTATCTTCTTAATAGAAAGTTGTAATCTGATATTTAATATAGTAGTCCATTGTTGAGCTAGGACCTAAACTTGCATTTTTTAAATAGAAACCATAGTTGGCTATGACATTTTTATGCTTTTCGAAGATGTAAAGAAGGATATATTTTAAATAAAAAATAAAGTAGTTCTGGACATAATAATTTTTAAACTTGTGTGTTTTTCTAGTTGGCCGCGAAAAGCAAACTAGTGTTGTTGAAAATTCCTTTTCTTTTTTGACAGCCCTTCCAATGAATATTTAAATTCTCATATGCTTGTGAGACTCAGTTCACATAACAATAATTATTTTCTGATAATAACGTAACTTATAGGTGTTTTGGCCAAAGGAAACAAATTTGGTTTTAAAAAGATATAACTTGGGTATAGGCCGTTGGTATAGGCAATAATAGTGAAATTTTCGATAATCTTTGAATAGTAATGCTCCTCTTTTTTACTTAGTTTAATTTAATGCACAATTTTAAATATTAATATAGTAAATTTAGTATTTGAATTGATTCCTACTTGTTATTAGTTATTTATTGTTATTTATTTTTATTAATTTAGTTTGTTTTTTGAAGTTTAACACGTTTAAAATAGTTTCAATGTCTCGTTAAACATTTTTAAAAAATAAAAATTTTAATATTTTTTACTTCTAAATTTAATGTTTAAAATTATTAAAAATGTATAAAAATATGAAAAGAAAATTTATGGTCAATAAATCCAGTTCAATAATTGTTTAGGGATTAATGACATAAAAAACAAATAAAAAAATATTTTTGTTTAAAACTACATTATTTTTGTTTTAAGTATATCTTCATGTACATTTTTAAAAAGCTTATAAAAAGGCCCTTTAAAAATGACATAGCCAATTATGGTTCCCATTTAAAAAATGCAAATTCATATAGTAGCTCAAAAATGGACTACTACATTAAATATCAGATTTTACCCTTCTATTGGGAAGATAATTATCTACAAATATTCTATTTACACATTTTTCGATTTCCAATACTAACTGAGCTACAGAAAAAAAAATTGTTGAGAAAAACGGGATTTTCAAAATATCTAGTAAGGATTTTTTGGACGAAACAAAAGTGATTTAAACTAAGCTCTTAAAACGACAATTCTCTCTTCATTTAACCATCTTTGTAGCTGTAGTAACTTAATTTTAATAATGCAGTAGAAAGAAAAATTAAACTTTTTATTTTTTCTATCATCCAAAATCAGACACACCTTCATAACCAAAACAGACAACTACTTGCGACTGCCTTAAAACATTATAATATACTTGGTGTAAGGAGTTTTCCTAAAGCTTGAATGTTGTTTGAGTGAACTTTTTTACAACTTTAATTAAAGAATTTATTATATTTTGAACTTTATGCCACTCATATGTTTTAACCATAAATTTTGCTGACAAATTCAAATTTAACCTATTAATCAACAAAAACAAAAAAAGGTTTTAAAAAGTAAGAAATTGGTGGATGAAAATATTAGGTCATCAAATATTTAAAAGTGGTACATCTCTGAGTTATTAAGAACATTAGAGAACCATTTGTAATTCCTTCTGATAAAATATTGCAAAAATATAGCAAGCTAGGAATACCAATAGATACAATTTAGTTTTGACTATATAATTAGTACTAAAGCCTATAATTACAAAGAATTAATAAAACAAGTGCTTTATCAAGATTTTGTTGAAGTTTTCATTTATACGAGAGCTTTGAAAAATATATTTACTGATCAGTAAAATTTTAGACTATTACATAATCTGATTCTAAATAAACTTCCTTTTAACTGATGCAAGAATACCAAAAAACAACTTTTACTACTTTTAGTATGCTAATAAAAAGTATATTTTCTACACATACCCAACGAAAGTATACCAACTTTAACAGAGAAATTGCAATTCTATTAATAGCAATTCCCATCTGCCTTATTTGTTTTTTATTAGTGCTCAAATATAATTACTATTAATGCTTGCAATTTGAAATATTTAAACCAATTTGTGGGGTAAAACTTTTTATTACTATTTATCTTCTTTAAAATTTTAGTCATGATTTTTTTAATTGTAAATATGCAGCATGTACAACTTTAAAGCAATAAGTAAGAAAATATTATATTAATTTTTTTAAATTATTTTGCTATGATGTTAAAAACAGCTAGAATTTAAGAATGAATAACACCTATACGAAAAAAAAAAGAAGAGAAAAAGAAAAGAATCAGTGTAAGTTTTTAATAAGTCTTACTAAAAAGCAGTTAAACCATAAGGCATGGGTTGTCATCAGGACAGCAATGTAAGCATCAAATTGAATCTTACATTAAAAAAACCAATTAAAACAAAAATATAACTTAACAAAAACTAAATGTTCGCATAAAGTCTGTATTTCATAGCAATAAAATATACAAGACTATAAATAATATAATAAAAAATTATATTGACCACTATTCGAGTGTTTAAATCTTACCTCTCTTCTTCGATCCTCTTCTTTCTGTTTTTCTCTTCGTTTTTCCAAATCTTCCATCATCTGTTTCTCCATTATACGCTTTGCTTCTTCAACCCTTTTAGTAACCTCACGTTCAATCTCCTCCTTTCGTTTTTCAAGTTCTTCCTCAACTCTTTTCTTGACTAAATCTTCTATCCTTTTTGCCGTTTCTTCTTCTATTAACTTTTGCTCAGCTTCCCTTTGCCGCCTTTGTCTTTCCATTTCTGCTAATCTCTCAACTTCATCCATTTTCCTGTGTTTGTGTTTTCGGCTGGAATGTTTGTCAATTCTGTCTATGGAAGCTTCACTACTTGATGATGAAGACAGTGAATCTGAACGTTTTCTACAACCCAAACATACTCTATGATGAAAAAATAAACACTAACAAAATAAAATTTTGTAAAAAAA
Organism: Listronotus bonariensis; assembly: GCA_014170235.1. NCBI lineage: Eukaryota > Metazoa > Arthropoda > Insecta > Coleoptera > Curculionidae > Listronotus > Listronotus bonariensis. The sequence continues at coordinate 79,641 of JACEGR010004489.1, forward strand.
AGTCTGCTAGAAAATTATGGACATAATATGTAGTTTTAAAAGGCTATTTATCCCATGACTAGTGGGGCATGGTTTAACGTTTTATGTAGCCCTTGACACTTATTTTTTACAGTCAACATTCACTGCAAGCTGGGTACAATTAGTTCCTTTTTTTTATGATGGGCTGACAACATATCTCTTATCTGAAAGAAAAGTGACACAACTTAAAAAATGTATAATTTTAGCTATATTGTTAAATTGGCTCTAAAAATCCTTTTTTTATTTATATAACTAAAAGTTACTTATCCATGTTTTGTTTATAATTTACACATTTTTAAATTTACGGTTTAAAACTAACAGCTAAATTATGATTTAAAAATATTTTATTGTTACTCCTGAAAAAAGTTGCTTTTTAGCTGTGACACTTTTCATCAGCAGAGTGATATAGTTGTCACAGACTGACATTATAATATATAACATTAGTAATAGTTTCGAATAGGCTAAAATAGCTAGAAAGACACCATAAATATTATTTTTTTATATTGGAGTAAGTAAAGTTTAAAAAAATAATACCTTAAAACCTTATGTTTTATTATGTAACCATTTAAAAACAGGCAGTCTCAGTAAATAATATGTAAAATTAAACAAAATTTGTTCTGATATATTAGGGGTTTAATATTGTAAGAGGTTATTCTATAAAGACTTATTTTGAAATTTAAAAATCAATGCATTAGCCCATCTCAGTTTTCAAAGTGTTAATATTTATAATTCGATACAAAGGGGTTACACTGCTGAAATAAATTGATCAGGATAAGCAAAATCATAAAAATGTTATAATTATCTCTAAGCAGGGCCATATTAACCGTTAGAGGCGCCCTATGCTGGAATTGCTGGGGCGCCTATTTTATTAGGAAAAAAAACAAACATTTTAAAGAAGGGTGCCCTACTTGTTATTAAAATTGAAGAGCAAAAAATAAAAAAAAGGTCATTCACTGCGTGATGCCTATTTTAGAGCAAAAAAAAGGGCATTCACTGCATGGCGCCTATTTTCTTCCAGGGCGCACTATAAATCAAATTGACCAAAAACCCACCCCGTCCTACAACTCTTTTAAACCTCCTCTTTCTGACGCCTATTTTTTCGAGGCGCCCTACTGTCTCTAAGAAACTAATTGAATATCTAATCATACCCTGTGGCCTGTGGTCGCACCAGCAGAGATGTTTACTAAAGTGAATTTCATAACTAGATCGCCCCAGATAATTAAAAAATGTTAAAAATACATCCAAATAAAAAATTACCTTATTTTAATTGTTTTTTCCCTATTTCTTTCCGTACGTTCAGAACTTCTATCTTTGTGTCGTTTGTGTAAACTTGCACTTCTTTCAGACCGATCTCGAGATTTGCTTCTTTTATGGTGTTTACTTTTGTGATGCTTCTTAGGAGTTCTACTTCTGGAACGTGACCGGCCCATTATTAATTATAATGTTTTTAAGAGTTTTAAAATAGAAAACACGCCAATAAGAACTAAAATGTCGGATATCCGTACACAACACACAACCATCAAACTGACAGTGACGTTGACAGAACTTTTTTAATCTACGACCTACGTAGTCTCTTTTTTTTGCTGTAGGGCTGTGGAGTGTTATATAGAAAGCTATCGCAATCACGAGTATTTTACCCGATAACGATATCCAAAAACGATATAAATCAAAATAGTGAATTAACCTTAACCATAAAATAGTCATTAAGAAGGAAAAACTTTTAAAACTAATTAATGGACAAAGTATTGAATACTAGTATTAAAAATGTGAGTCTGTTATCTAAGTCTAACAATTTTTTCCAGTTATATATTTAGGTATTGTACAATATTATTTTAAAAGAATGTTACTGTTTGTAAATGAGCCCCAAAAATACAGTCTCAAAAATTTCGCACAGCATAGTTATTTATCCTTTTAGAGATTTCGCTTTTTTTTAAAGATTCATGTTTAAGTACTTACATAAGTAAAATATAATTGATAATTTCATACTTAAAGCTGAATTTGTAATTTTATTCTCGCAACAAGGTGTCTGTTAATGCATTAGAATTTGACTTAAATCTAGTTACCAGAACGGTGGAAAAAACTGTGCTCCTTAAACTGTAGACTAAATTTTCTTAGTAGTTTTGGTTAGTTCTGGTTATAATTTTTTATGCTGTCTATGAGGGGTTTAACGTAAATGTTTCATAAGAAAAAAAATATGTTACCTTATTTTTCTAAAATAAAAATGTTTTTAAAATTTCTATTTTCTGTTAGTTTGGATCAAATTAAATCTCCTGATTTTTTTTTATTTGATATATGGTTTTCGCGTAAATAAATAGAAACCATTTCTCGGCATAGTCAAATCTCTATGTAATTAAAGAATTAATAACAAAAACAAAGATGAATTTTTACTGTAGAATGTGATATTGTCGATACAAAATGACCATGCCAAGCAATGTTTTTTTTATTTTCGCGAAAACCGAACATCAAATAAAAAAGTCAAGGAATCAAATTTGTTCCAGACTAAATGGGAATTTAAAAAAATATTTTTATGCAGTGGCGTACCATTTTTGCTTAAACATATTTACCTTAAACCCGTCACGGATAAAAAAACACGATTTAATTGAAAAAAATTGAAATTTTTGCAACACTAGTCCCGACACCTTCATACTGTCCTGAAAAAATAGCAAAGCCAATCACAGATTTGTCCTATTAGATAGATTTAAGTACATTACTAAACTGCTGTCTCGCTTTTGTAACATTAAAATTTTTTATAGAAAAAGCAAGTCTCTAAAAAATTTTTGTTTGTATAGGCATTTAGATTATTAGCAGAAAATGTAGTTACCCCTCCAGCTCTGGTAAAATCGGCTTTAAAAAGGTTAAAGGAGTATGATAAACAAAACATTTTTATAACCGTTACAGAAGATATTGCTAGGAAACAAGCCGAACAATCACAAAAGCGTTACAATGATAAGAAACCGCTATCTGAGCTTGATGGTCTATCTATTGCTGTTAAGGACAATTTTTGTACAAAAGAGGTAAGTAATACCGGGTGGCGTATCGCCAGATTTGCCATAGGAAATCCCAAGTAAATTTTGATACCTTCAAATATCGGCTTCTTTGTTGATTTTACAACAAAATTGTATTAGGCTATTTTAAAGTAAAAAAAAAATTGTAAAAACGTTGCATTCTTCTTTTTAACCTACATAATCATGTCTCCTTATTTCCATCTGTTAAAATTAAGAGAATAACATGAGAACTACAAATATTACTTTTTATTTATATTTCAACATGCACTGTAATTTAAACCCGGCAAATAAAAATAAAGCTTTTTGTATTTTTTTTTCAGATCTTGCCCAGTTTTCAAGAAAAACCAGGCAAGTTGTAGGGAAAAATTTTAAAAACACTTAATTTTGTAATATTTTTTACTTTAGATATTATTAATAAATCTAGAATTTTTAGTTTTGTTACATATTGTAAATAAATATAAAATATATTTTATATAAGATAATTTTCCCTCTGTTTATTATGTGGTTGTGGTTGGGATATGCAATTTAGTGAATTTAATTTTTTCCCAGAATTAAGCAAGCTACAAAATAATAATATATTAAGAGATAAAAAAGCTGTATTTTGTTGTATGTTTAATAAGAAATATAAAACTTGCAAAAAGTTTTTTTTGTTAGAAATATCTGTTCAGGTGCCACTGGATACGTTTAATTAAGTTAAAACTAAATAAGCCCCTTACTTTTGTTAATACCACTGCCAAATTTATTCTTTGCCATCTGATATTATATTCACCATCTCAACATTCTTCTAGCCCGTCCTACTTTGTTGGGTAATAAAATTATTTTTTCCGAACTTTTGTACAATCATAATAAAATATAGCCTATACCACTCCGGAATAGTGTAGCTTTCTGATTGTGAAATAATTTTCATAATCGGTTGAGTATTTCCGAAGATTAGCCCTTACAAACAAAGTTACAAACTTTACCTCTTTATTTATTTATTGTATTCTTTACAAACACCAGTACAATTGGTAATTACATGTAAAGATTCTAAAACTAGAGAACAAAGAAAAAACAATCTTACATACTAAACAACAAGGACGGAACAACCATAACATATAATTAAAAAAATAAAGTCTTTTACTAAAGTACAGATTTCAGTTTTTTTAAACTATCACTGAAGAAATCTGTCTGGACCTCCCTAAGAAGCTCGTTTGCCACAGCCATCATACGGTTAAAAGGAGACAAGCTAGATGGATCTACTTAAAAATAAGTAACTAAATTTGTTGCTTTTTTCTTATCTATTTTGATTTAAAAAAATCTGCATTGGCGTACATATGCCATTATTTTTCTATGAACTTTTTGTTTAATCATAATAAAATATAGCTTATAACACTCCTACATAGTGTAGCTTTCTGATTGTGAAAGAATTTTTTTGATCGGTTCAGTATTTCCGACGATTAGCCCCCTACAAACTAACAAACAAAGTTGCAAACTTTACTTTTTTATAATATTAGTATAGATTTCATTCTAATATTATTACATTTTTTTCTTCTCAGGTAGCAACAACATGTGCATCAAAAATGCTTAAAAACTTTGTTCCAACATACAATGCTACAGTAGTAGAAAGGCTTGAAAATGCAGGAGCAGTACTTCTAGGTAAATCAAATTTAGATCAGTTTGCTATGGGATCAGGAACTGTTGATTCCATATATGGACCATCAAGAAATGTTTGGGGATATCAAGATGATGAAAACTTTCATATTGCTGGTGGTAGTAGTGGAGGTAGTAGCATTGCTGTTGCCACTGGAATCTGTTACGGGTAAGAAGATCATAATTCTACAGTAATTTAAAAACTATTAGTTTTCTTTATTACAGGGTGACCGTCCATATGTTGACCCATTTTGGCGCGAATAATTTAAAAATACAGGGTGTCAACGAATCTATTAGACAAGCCATAACTTCTACAGTATTAGACATAATAATATGAGACTTGGTATAAGTAAATGGTATTGTTACAGACTTTCAAAAATGTGTTTAGGTTATAGAATTTTAGAGGGTTAGGATCATTTAATTTAGTTTGTTAATTTATTTAAATAATTTACCTTAATTTTTCCAAGTTCTTTCATCACTTTCGAAGGTTTCCGAAAACGCCCGAATTATCCATTAATAACTTTTATGCATCATCATGTACTATGGAATTTTCACGATATTTCTCGAATATTCTAGATCATCCTTTACTCTTCCACCATACTATAAAAGGGCGACGGGAAACCTCCGATCAGTTAGTACAGATTCGACTTTTGTGCTGTAAACTTCGAGACATTGACAATTTAAGATTTTGCCGTTATTGTAACCATAGTTACGTTACATTGTTAATAAAGGTATAAAAACGAAGGCACGTGTTTTTATACGAGCTGTTACGGAACAGTATGTAAAGAAAAAAGTTTTTGCATATTTCTCACTATTTGGTTACTTCTGGTTTAACCGAAAATTACTCTAATTTTGAATATTTAAATGGAACACCCTGTATTTTTTAACAGTTTTGGGTTTCTGAAACAATTCTAAATAGTTATTTAACATTTTTAAAAGTTTTTACGCCTACTTGATTTTTTAAGAAACATTTTGATACTGTAATTTGCAAATTGGCTAACTCCATTTTCCTTTCAAATGAGGGTAGTGTATTCAGACTATTATAAAATTTAAAATAGAGAGAATTTCTATAGTTTGTTTATTGAAAATACCTCTAAAGACATTTATGTATTTAACAAATGTTAAAAATCCAAATTTTAAATTATCTAAATATTATTTCAAAAATATTTTTGTCACTTTTGTAAAATTTAATGATTTTGGAGTTAGCCGATTTGCAAATTAAGGTATCAATTTGTACTATTGCATCTAGGTTTTTTATCTTTGGATAATCCACAAAGGCTGACTATGTGACTATAATGCTTTATTTATGATTTTATTTTTAATCCGATCGCAAATAAGTTGGTATCGTTAGATTCATTAAAACATCCTTTTTCAAAACGTTCTTGTCCAAAAAGGCTTACATTATTTGAAAAATTAAAGTTAGACCGGTAGATACCATTTCGCCAAATTGTTTTATTCCTATCTATTATATTAGTCACTCAAACTTTCCGATTGTATTTTTCTAACATCATCCAGGGTCACTAAATAATTTGCGTCCAATCATGGCCACCTAGATGCAATATTAAAAACGGCTCTAAAAAAATTAGGCCTAAAAAAAAAAGTTTTTTTAAATGCCACTTTCTGACTTAGAATTGTCTCAGGAATTCAATAATTAATTTTACAGGGTGTTCTATTTAAAAATTGGAAAGTAAAAAATATGCGAAAACTCTCCTCTTCTCATACCATTTGCCATGTCTTATTTTGACATGTCCAATACTTCCGGAATTATGGCTTGACTAATAAATGATTTGACACCCGGTATTTAAACTAATTTAAATGCAGAAAGCCTTAAATTTTTTTAAAGTTTTTATCATAACTTCGCCATTGTTTTGTGAAATTCCATTAGGAACTTTGTGATTTTAAATGGGACATAATAAATATTTTTCTATTTTCTTTCTAGTTTCTATATCTTATTAATAATGAGTTGACTGACGAAAAAATGACTGTGCAAAAATTAAAAGTATTATTTGACAATGAAAATTTGCTACATACAAGGTTACAAAAAAATACATTAACAAACGTTACTCACGTGAATAATTGTGGATAATATGCCCTAAAATGAATAATGTCGCTTGAAGGATACCCGATGCATTTAAGGGTTAAGAGCACATATTTCTTGAAAGAAGAGCTTTAGGAAAAAAATTATAGGGAACTTGTCACATTATTTTAACGTGTTATATATGAGTTAAAGAGATTGCCCACATATTCTTGGATACACTGTATGTAGCAAGGATATCACTACTATTTTGCATATAAAGGTTATAATTTCTTTAACAAAAAAAAATAATAACATATTTCTTATGCCTAAAA
>JACEGR010004490.1:0-86637 GCA_014170235.1 Listronotus bonariensis
TAAATAAAAATGCATGCACATGTATAATGAATAGCTTAGTACACTAAACCCATTTTTGTTGAACAACTTTTGTATTCATAGTCAAGAGAAAACGTGCTTGTCGGTTAAAATTTTTCCTTAAGGTTTTGTTTTATTTAGTAAGAGGGTTTAAAGAAGGTTTCATGCTTTCTTGTTAGAAATCAATACAACAATACATTTTTAAAGGTTCTAGAAAATATATCAATATAGTTTTAAATGAACACGTTTAAGTATAACCAAAAATATTCGATTATAAAGTATTCTAAAAATAATTGATAACCAAGATCATTTTAAACCTATTATAAATTTAATTAAGTAAATTTGTTAGGATTTCTATAATGATAGGTAGATATTAAACATAGCCCTTATAAAGTATGCATGATTAGCACTGGACCTTACAATTACAGTTTATGTACGTGAAAATATTTAGTGTGTTTTTAAAAAGTTGAAAACATCGTACTGAGCACAAGACACCTTTGTTATTAATAATTTATTGATTATTTTTATTGTCTTTTTTAAAAACTAAACCAATAAATAAGTTATACTGATGTTTTGTATTCTATTACAGCAATTTTAGGCGAAGAACCAATTCTAAAACGGCATTTACCAATCGGTTATGTTAGCTTAGTGACTTAAGGGTCCGATACTTCGGTTTTTGAGTAGAAGCAAATGCTTTGTAGAGTGAATAAAGTATGTCAACATTAGTAGATTTTTGAACAGACCCACCTCAAATAGTCCTGCTGGCACCCCCCACCCCCCTCAAAGTTTGTTAAGGGATTGATATAGTTTTTTCTAATATCTTCTAAACGGTAAATGATAAAAAACTGATTTTAGTGTCGTTAGATAGAGCACAAAATTCTGCAAAATAGTAATAATTAAAATTGTATTTTTGTTTATTACGTAAGAATCTTCAATATAAAAAAGTTGGAGGGAGCATCCACAAGGCATTTTTACGATATATCTTCCAAACCGTCTACCAAACCAAAAAAAATATAAGACACAAAAAATTAAGGCCAGAGTTTTCCCTATCGAATGGTGTATAATATTATACTATTTTCTTTTAAATTAAAGCTACCAGTGGCGTTCAAAAGTAGACAGTCGTAGTAGTTAAAAATAGAAATTTTTAATGTTATACTTTTATTTTATTTTTTTTCAAAATATTTCTTACTTTAGTTATATTAATTGGTAATATTACTCTTATTGCGCATAATAGTAATAATAAAAAATAATATTTTTGTTTTTTTGGTAAGACTCTACAACAAAAAAATTCAAAGGGGAGTATCCATACGGCACTTTTTACCATATATCTTTAAAACCATTAACAAAAAAATTAAAAAAAACACCGTAAACGACAAACCACAAAGCAAGCATTTAGACTATTATCCTTTAAAATAAAGCTACCTAACTAACTAAAGAAGTATAACATATTAAAAATTTCTATTTTTAACTACCGACTATACTGGTGTACTGCTACTTTTGAACGCCACTGGTAGCTTTAATTTAAAAGATAATAGTATAATGTTATACACCATTGGATAAGGAAAACTTTGAGCTTTATTTTTGTATCTTATATTTTTTTATTTGGTGGATGGTTTGGAAGATATATCGTAAAATGTGCCGTGTGGATGCTCCCCTCCAACATTTTTTTGTTGTAGAATTTTACTAAATCAACAAAAATACAATTTTTAGTGTTACTATTTTGCAGAATTTTGTGCTCTATCTAACGACTCTAAAATCAGTTTTCCGTTTCCGTTTAGAAGATATTAGAAAAAAACTATATCAATCCCTTAACCAACTTTGAGGGGGGTGGGGGTGCCAGCAGGACTTTTGAGGTGGGTCTGTTCAAAAATCTACTAATGTTGACATACTTTATTCACTGTATAAAGCATTTGCTTCTACTTACTCAAAACCGGAAGTATCGGGCCATTTTTGAACAATAAGTCACTAAGCTATGTAGAAGTTTAAACAATGTGTTCAACTTCAAAGTTGTCACCAATTATTACCGCGGTTATAATTGGTTAAACGCCTAAAATTCATGTTAGTTTTCTATTATTAGTTGTAGTGTGTGTCTGTGCCGGGACGGATCCAGAACGGAATCTCAAGGGGGGCGCAAATAAAAATATATTTTATGATACACACACCTACACTTTTTTAAACATACAAACAAAAAGCTTAAATTAAACTAACTAAGAACCAATAAAAAAGTTAACAAACATCTAAAAAACAGTTGTACAATTCTGCATTTTCAAGAGTTTCAAGATTAAACTGGCCACTATCATGTGTTCTTTAGGGCTCACCGGGGCCCCCTGCGCCCCCTTGGATCCGCCACTGTGTATGTGTTTATTTTTTACGTGATTAAAATAAAAATTGTAGTTTATAGTTATTATAACAAATTATATCTAAAAAAAAATGTAAGTACCTTGTTTTATTATTACTTTTTTTTTTGTAAGTTAAGTCCGAGTGTTGCTGAGAGTTTATTTAGTACTACTTTTTTACTACTTTTTTATATATAATTTATTTGTTTTCTGGAAATATAAACGTTAACAAAATATTACTGGGCATTTTTACATATCTTAAACATAATTTTGTTTTAAGAAAAGCCAAATAAAATTTTGTTTATATTTGTACGTGCAGTGGGTGTCTTAAGCGAGGTAAGAGGGACTTTCTTGACACGCGACTTAAATACTTGAAGATTTGGGGGAGGAAGGAAAGACCTCTGCGGGCAGCAGGTTTCACATTCGAGAAACTCTAGGGATAAGAAGAACGAACAAAGTGGGAAGTTCGGGGCCTGTCCAGTTGGACCGTATAGGGATGCATACGCGCGGAACCACGAGTTTCTCTGTTGGGAACCGTAAGTGGAAGAACTATACTGGCCAATTCTTTAGAGCAGACGCCCTGGAAGTACCTATAAAACAGCAATAGATCCCCCACAGCTCGACGATGGGCAAGAGATGGAAGCCTTTCTGTAAGTGAAGGATCATAAATGAGACGAATAGCTCTTCTTTGTTTGGTACTAGTTAAAAAATAAAGTTACTAATCACTATCCCATGCGTGATTTGCCCTTGAAATAAATTTAAATTTGGTGCACTTATTTACTGTAATAAGGCGCTTGTCAAGCTTTACTCGGATTAAGATTATTGGTCCAGTAGCGTCTCAGTGGGCACCACAGCCAATGTTCTTAAGAAAGAAAAAGTACCCCACTGGCTTTTACAGAGTTTTTATATTTTTTTCCGATAAAGCAATTAAAATTGCAAAATTTTTAGCCTCATTTTTTTTAAATCTAGCTTTGTTTTTAGGAAAAAATGTCACTTTAATTTTTTTAAAGTACATATAGACATCATGGTATAAAAACAAAATTCAAAATAAAACAATAATTTTTCTTAAAATAAATCAGTAATCGTGTATTTTATCGGAAATCGCTATTTTTCCTATATATTTAGGTCAAACTAAGTTATTTTTTAATTGAATTTTACGCTGTTACATCAAATAACTGTATTATATTTTATGAAAGTCGGTTGTATTTAGGATATTTAAAAAATCGGAACTTTCGTTTTAATCTTTACCGTCCTGTATCTTAGAAATTAAGCAAGTCCGGACATTATGTTCATATGAACTTTTTTATAAAAAATACACAAGAAATCACCATTTTTATTTGTGTATCGTAGTTTAAAAAACCTTGTGTAATTCCCTTTAACTTTAATTTAAAATGGGCTTGGATTTTACCTTTACCATACCCCATATACCTGATGTTATTTTAAAACATAACCAAATATTTTATTAATAAGAAACAAATGTTAAATTTTACCTTTATTGCAAGGTTGCCTTTAATTTAATTTTAGTACATACAATTTAATTTAAAATCCTGTTTATTAAGTGTGGTTTTAAATAATGTTGTTAATACACACGACGGACAGGCCTAGGGATGATTGATAATTAAAATTAAACAGTTCATATCTAAAGTGAAATTTAAGTTAATTTATATTTGGTTACCTATTTTTTAATTTTAAACAATAAATACATTTGGTTTTTTTTGAAAGCTGTGGATTGACTAACTTATTTAATGACTGTTTACGTTCCATGCATAAAAAAAAAATGGTCCAAAAATATAGTGGCCAAAAATTTCCGCCAAACCATTAATTTTTGTGGATATTGAGTCCTTGTCTTAACAAATCGTTTTTGGTTTTCGTTACTCCAGTACCGGCAATTTTGAATGTTGGGTTCGTTGTTCAATGTAAAAGTGCATTCGTCAGTAAAGCAAATATTTTGTAAACAACCTGTGTCAGTGTTTGTCCTCTCCATCATCTCAAAGCAAAATTCCTGTCGTCGTATTTCGTCTCTGTCTCTTAATTCTTAGTGTCTTTTGTACTTGTAAGCGTGGTATTTACATCTTTTTAAAATTCGAGATATTGTGGTGTGGTCTTGTCCAGTAATGTCCTCCAGTTGTCTCGTGCTAATGTTTCCTTCGGCCTCCTCTACACAAAGTATCACGTCTAAATCCCTCTCATTTTGTACAGTTTGTCTCTGATTTTCAGGTCGATTATCTTCACATTTGCAATTATTGATTACTGTTCCAAATTTTTTTATTGTCCGTTCTATTGTCGATTTACTTGGTATTGGCCTATTGGGAAGTCTGCAAACATGTCCGCTTCTCTTCGATAACTATTTCCCTGATAAAACCATTTTATAATAGTGATTTTTTCTTGATTTAAATAGTTCATAATTTAAAAATAATGTGATATTAATCTGACAACTTGCGAGTAAGAGGTTAAAAAAATTCTGGTATTTTATTATAAACTTCTAATAACAAGGAAATAGAAGATTCGTAACTTATTTTAGCATTTATCTCTTAGCTGGTGGACCGAAAAGAGTTAAAATTTATACACTGGGTACAACTTTTCATGCTCTTTAAAAATCCTAATAATATTTTCTTCTAAAATAATTAGGGGAGCCAATATTACACCACTTCAAAATTTACGTGGCATTCCCGCTCGACGGAGCAACACCCGGTATAAACTTTTTTATACTTTCTTGTGTAGAATCTACTTTTAAACTTTCTAAACAGCATTTTGTAAAATTCTATAGAAACAAGTTAAAACTGAACTTTTGGATTTTTATTTAACACAAAAGACTAAATTAATTTATATACAATCTTCACTTAGATATACCTTTTTTTAATTTATTGGTTATTTGCCTTAATGTTCTGATTTTTAAGGTTTATAAACAATAAATTATTTTTTATTGTTTTGGTATTTATTATTGTATTTTTTTATTAGGGTAACCTTCCCAAAACATTTTTTAAAATATTATATTACCTCATGTTTTTACATATTTTTGGCTTAATTAATTTATATAAAATTGTATAGTTTTTACCTTAATGTTATGTTTGTTAAGGTTTATACACGGTAAAATTATTTTTAATGATTTTTTAGTTAGAATTGTATTTTTTATTTGGGTTAACCCTAATAAAGATTCCAAAAATTTGTTAAAAATAGCAAATTACCCCATGTTTTTACATAATTTTAAAAGCAGTCCATTTTAAGCCGACAACTCACAATTTATTAAAATCAGAACACGAAAATCTCGAGCCCGCTTTTCATAATTCCTAGAGTAAAGGCAATTTGGGAATAAAGTGCTCCTAATTATTATATTACACTGGGCAATTTATCATTTTAAAGAAATTAAATTAAGCTCAAAATATTTATTTGCGAGCCAATTCTGCTGGTCAGAAAGTAAATTTATGAATGTGACTGCTGACTACTAGCATAATTTAGCCTTTTACTTAATTAAATAATATTTTGCTATTATTATTTTCTTATTATTTTTATTTATTAAAAGAAAAACTAAAGGTTTAAAATTAAAAGAGGGAACCTAGTATAGTATTTATTGTGCGGTAAATGACTTATATGTATATATTTTTTATTTTTTCCTATCTGCTTATACAGGGTGTTAACTTATGCATGGTATACATGGGTGGTTGGTATGTGTACCATAAATTAGTGGCACCATGTATTATGGGTTTCAAAAACTGCATTTTTTGCAATATAGCAAATACTCTCAAACCATCTGTATTTTTTAACAACATATTATTTCTTCAGTGGTGTAGCTACTATGAGGCTAGGCAGGGCAGTGCATTCCAAGCTTGCAAAGGGTCTTTTGGAGTTAAAAGGGCCCCCGGCTTGGTAGTAAAGAGTGAAAAAAATGTGTGAATGTTGGTAAAAAAGGTAAAAACCTTTTTTGAATCTCTTTAAAAAATATAACCAAGAAAGAAAAAAGTAAATATGATAAATACAGGTACAAAGAGGTAAAGACGTTCTTTTTATATTTGTTAATGTTTTCACTTTTTTGGAATTAGGGACCTACTTCAGTTTTCTGCCCTGGGGTCCCTGCTGGCTTACCTACGCCAATGTATTATTTATCATTTTTATAAAAAGGAATGTTTAAATGTAACTTGTAAATGTGTTGGGAAATTTTTAGGAGTCATTCTGCAATGAAAAATAATGCTAGTAAGTACTTTGACAAAATATCGAAATCCCCTTGGTTACCAAGTTACAGGAGTTAGAAGTTTAATTTTTATTTTTATTTTTTCGCCATATTACATTTATTTTCTAACCAATCTAGTTGACATTTGGCATACAGATCAAGTTTTGCAGATTTTAAAATTTGAAAATCAAAGTACTTTTTTAATCCCGCCAGAGGGCACTTTACCTAAAACTTAAAATTTATTTACATAATACCTTTTTATTTTGACAGATATCGCGAAGCTGGTGACGCCATTTTATAGACAACCTTTTAGCCACGAATCGACATCAAAGTTTTTATCAATAATAATCACATTACCTACATACATACAGGGTGTCCAATAACTCAACGGACAAACTTTATGAGGCGATTCTACAACAAAACATAAGAAAAAAACTTTATATGAACATATGTCCTAAGCCTCTTAGTTTTTGAACTACAGGGTGTTAAAAATTATAAAAAAATTATAATATTTAACACACTCTAGTTCAAAAAACTAAGACGTTTAGGACATATATTTATATAAAAAGCCTTATTTTCCATTGTGGAATCGCCCTGTAAAGTTTGTTGAGTTACTGGACACCCTGTATGTATTTAGGCAATTTAATTAAAACTGATTGAATAAAGAATACCCCATTTTTTAAGTTTGTAATTGTCTATAAAATGGCGCCTCCAGCTTTGCGATATCTATCAAAATAAAAAGTTATGATGTAAATAAATTTTAGGTCTTAGGTAAAGTGCCCTCTGGCGGTATTAAAAAACAGTACTTTTATTTTTAAATCTTAGAATCTGCAAAGCTTAATTTGTGTGCCAAATTTCAACTAATTGTCTTAAAAAATAAATGCAAAATGGAAAAAAAATAACTTTTAACCACTGTAACTTGGTAACCAATGAGATTACGACATTTTGTCAAAGGACTTACTAACATTATTTTTATTGTAGAACGACCCCCTAAAATTTCCTAACATTTTCAGAACACCCTGTATAAGAAGCTCCAAAACAAGACGCAGTTTTTAATAAAACACTTTTATTAGAGTACCTCACAACTTTTATTTTGCGTTTTGTGATTCATGTTTAAAACGTTGTTTTAATCAAAATATATTTTAATAAAATTATATTAATAAACCATATGCGTTTATGTGACAATATAACAGAATACTCCGTTAATTGAAATAAGTATATGTAAAAGCACAAAACAAGTAATTAGTTGTTGGTTTGAAGGTTATAGACAATGATGCAGGTTAAGTTAAAAATGTTTCTTGGACTCGCATTTATTTAATAAAATACACGACGCGTTTCAACTGGTAAGTATCTCCAGCCATCTTCAGGCGAGTATTATTAAATAAAGACAATGCAAGCCCAAGAAACATCGTTAACTCAAATAATCAGTTATTTCTTAATCTCTGTCTTGCTTTAATTTTTAGCATTTAATCTCTAACTATTTAAAATAATGCTAATCTAAAAAAAAACAAAATAAATTGGTGACTAACTACTGCTTAATTTTATTTAGGAAAAAATTGTGAAACGTAAGTAAATATTTAAAATAACTGACATTTTAAGCCAATACAATACTTTTTTGTATAAATGGTTGCGGAGTTTTAGAACCAGTGGCAACATTTTTATATTTTTAACGGTTAAAAAATAAACAAATTTAACGTTGCTTTTGTAAGTATCAGGCATATATTCATGGTAATAAGTTATATTAAATATTAAACTTACTGATAATGGCTAAAAATTGTGACAAAACATAATTTTAAAATTTAAATTAGATTGAAACTAAAAAAATACATATTTCGACTTTTTTCTACAAAATACAATTTTAAATTATGCATTTCCTTTGTAAATTTAAAAATGTATACAATGTTGCAATAAAAAAGGTAAAGACCTGTGTGAATAAACTTTTTAAATACTTTAAAATTTTAAAATAACCAATTTTAGCAAAGTTTGTTAGACTAGACTAGATGTAAATTAATTAGAGAATTTGTTGTTGGTACATAAAAGAAAATAAAAGAAATTATAAAATTTAATTTTTTAAAAAGAAAAAAATTATCTAATGTTTTCTATATTATTTTGAAATATATAATTTAGCGGTTTTTTTAGAAAATGTAAAAAACTACGTAAAACTATAAACAATAAGAAACTATAGGTTCTATAAAAGTTTTATTATTTATTAAAAAATTACATAAAAATCAGTGGCGTACTTTAATTTTGTAAAAATATGTGTTCATGTGCCACTCGAGGCGCCACTGTACTTAAAATCATGTTTTTAGAAACATTGCCATATTTAAATAAAGTGGTATAAGAAGTATTTCTAATAATAATTTTAAAAAATGTATTTTCACCTGCATCCTGAAAACAATACATTTTCGGGCCTGTGTTTATTTAAACTTATTTATACAGGGTTTAATTTATTTGATGGCTAAAAGTACGGGGCATCATTCCTTAGCTTATTTTAGAAAGAACAGTTTTTTTAAACATATGTCCTAAACATTTTAACTTTTATAAAAAATAAAGTTTTTTACCATAACTTTAAAACCTTTTAAGATATTTTTATAAAATTTAGCATGCACCTGCTAAGCACCAATAGGCTTATTTTAATGTGGATTTTTACCAGTGGCGTCCGTACGGGATGTACCTACACTGGATTTTTTTAAAAAAGTATGGTACGCCATTGCTTTAAAAAAAACAATTATTATTTCTAAAATTTTTATTTATTTTATAAAAAATTTTTGTTAGATAAACTGTTTTTGCGTAAAAAAATAAAAACCGTTCTTAATGCATTTTTAGTAGGATGGTATTCTGTTTTTGTTTTTTTATGCGAAAACGGTGCATTATACGAAAAAAGCCAAAATGTCAAGTTTTTTGCAAAATAAATAACAATTTAAAAAATGATTTTTATTATATGAGAAAAGCAATAGCGTACCATATTTTATTTTTTAAAAGTTTCCATTTTTTATCCTATACGGACGCCACTGGTAAAAATAATTAAAAATCTTCTATGCCTAAAAAATCTTATTGGTGCTTAGTAGGTTCTCGCAAAATTGCAGGAAAATATCTGCAACAGTTTTAAAGTTGGGATAAAAAGCGATTTTTTTTAAACTTTAACACCCTGGAGCAAAAAAGTTAGGGAGAATTGAGTCATATGTTCATATAAACTTTTTTAAATAAGCTAAAAAATTATACCTTGTATTTTTAGCCATTAATTAAATTACACCCTGTATAATTAGCTTTAAAATTAGCCTTTAATTTTTTTAATCGCAACTAAAAAGCATATAAAGTTAGAGTCTGTTGCTAAATATTTTGGGCGTTTTTAATTTGACACGCGCAGTTTTTAAAGGGTGCTATCTTTTCACTGCGTCATTTTTGTACGAACTTTATTAAAAATACCGACCTTTGAGCCTCCGTTTTTGCCAAAAACCTTTTTTAGAATTACGTAAATGGGCTTTACAAAGAGTAAACATACTCTTTGTAGGCCCTTTAAATTAAGTCGTGTTTATGGATTATTTTTAAAAGCAGCTTGTTTTAGGCCGTGGGCTTTTAATTCATTAAACACAAAATTTAAAAACCTTTGATTACAGTAAACTAAAAATTAAGCACTTGGCAATGTTTTGAAATAAACTGTGGGTTTAAATAATTCTTAGTACACAGATTATCCTGGCTCGAGTATAAGTTAATGATTGCCTTTACTGTTAACTTATATAATTTACCACCTATTTAACTTAATTTACTTTACAACTTTACAGCTCGGGTCTTGGTTTGCTCACGGTACGGTCAAATATTTAATTGCCGTACCGTAAGCCTTAAGAGTCACTCCACACCAGATGCTCAAGTCTCGGTTCGCTTAAATGACAAACAAATATCTTACATGCTATTAAGTTAAATGGGAATGACCGGACCGTGAGCGTACTGTAAGCGGCCTTATGTAAAGAGTCCTATTTTCGGTCCGATCATGCTTACCTAAATAGTATGTACGATATTTGTTCGTCACTAGACCCAAGCATCTGATGTGCAGTGACTCCTAAGGTCAAAGCACAATAGGCGCTCAGGTCTCAGTACGCTCACGGTACGGTCAAATATTTTACGTGCTTTTTAAATAAATAACCTTAAATGACATTTAAATACCATGCCGATGACATATGCCGTACCGTGAGCGTACCGAGACCTGTGCGCCTATTGTGCATTGACCATTATCCATTATTTAAAATACAGTCTATTATACAAGCAAACCTTTGTTTAATTTGTAAGTAAGAAATAAAGGGTAAACCGAATTTGACGTTTTTTATGAGAAAGTTTCTGTATGTTTTATATTTCCAATAAAGGCATTCATACAAAATTAAATATTTTGTTTCATATCGTTAATAAAATCGGGACATCGGGACACAAGACCTAATAACGATAACAATTAAGATACATCGGTATGGATGGCAACCCTAAGCATGCAGAACTTTTTAATAAGAATATTTTTTTTGTATAATCAATATTAAAAAAGTTTTTCAAATAGCGCCAACTTACGTAGACACACTGTATAACGTGTTTGATAAAAAAATATTTTTTTATTTGAGTAAAACCGTATTCTCCTTTCTTGCGTTGATAAATCGCTACAGCCTGGGTTTTCTTTTTATTTCTTGTGTCCTGTTTTATTCTTTATAATTCTATTGTTTATTTTTTTTTAAACATCATATTTACAGCAATTGTACAATATATTTCATAAAGTATACGAGTATGCTTTGGATGTCTTTTAAGAATGGCGCATTTTTAATATATTTATTAATTTATTTTTAATTTTAAAATTGGGCAGGGTATATTGTTACAGACCTTAAAAGTATGTTTTTAGTGTATAAGATATTAGAAGGTTAAGAATAATTCTATTATTTTAGTTTTTAAATTTATTTGGGTAAAATCAGACTCGGTTTGTTTTGTGGTGCTTATAACAAATGAGGGTTTATCACATTTTTTCTTCTTGTTTGCACGTAATTCTAAGTTTTACAATAAATTAAAACACACTACTGTACATAATATTTTAAAAACATTTTTATTAATTTATTTAGTTTTTGTATTTATTCAATACATTTCTTCTATTAAACTGCAAAGCTTAACTTTTATTTTGGCGGCCAAAACGGTCATGCAGGTTATCTATGGTGAAAACACCTTCGACATTAGGTCCGCAAAGAGTAGCAGGGGCGTAGTTAGGAGGGGTTAGAATAGCTTAGCCTCCCCAAGGCGGTAAGTAGCCCCTCAAAATTATTAGAATATATTAGTATTTTTCGACAAATATACTCTATTACCTAACGCTAAAAACCTGATCTCAATATAAAACATAAAGAATTAAACACGTAGCTACTGTTAATAACTGACAGTTAACTCGAACTTCTAGTTAATATTAACACATTGCTCCTAAAAAGCACGTAATATTTTTCAATTTTTTAAATAAAAAAAAGGGATTTAAAAATTAAACCCAAGATAAAAATTACCGTAATTTACATAATTGCTTTTAAAACGGATTTCTGGCCATGGCATTTGATGTTTCTGTCCCGCTTTTGATATAGACGCTTTTCTACTGGAAATAAATATTCTAAAGCCTAATAAGTTAAGTACCAGTAAGCAATTAAATCTCGCTGTTTAAAATTAATTAATCTGGTGGATAGCAAAAAGTTAATTGATTTTATGTTTTTATTTACATAAACTATCAATTTATTATAATATTTATTTTAAGGATTTTCCGCACAATATTTTTTTATAAAATTAATACAAACGTTTTGTTAATAAATAAGTATTTTAATATAAAAGATATGTTCTGTAGTTCGGCGGATTCATTTAATAAATGGTAATTGTTTGGGTACACGACAAAAAATTAAATTAAAAGTGCCCAAAAACCAAAAAATAACCAAAAATCGACGTTTCGGTGGCAAGTCTGCCACCTTTGGCAAGATAAATTGAATAAAAATAGTAAAAATAAAAATTAAGTATTATTAAGGTTTTAAATTTTAAAATTTTAATCTTTTTTTTATGATATTCTGAAAACTCTTTGACCTTAAATGTCAAATATGTTTGTTTTGGTTATAGTGTCATAGTGACATAGATAACTGGTTGCTGGTGTATTTGTTGTTTGTATTACAAAAAAGATAAATAGTTGGTTAATTTTTAGTCTTCCTGAAGATACTTCAGTATCAAGCAAAGGCATCCAAGTATTATTTAAATTAACTGAAATTGATGCTACACAATTATCTTTATTTAATAATATATACGCACTTTCTTTGATTTTGCCTTTTTTAGGACAAGTTTCCTTGGGCTTAGCAAAGGTACAAAAATACTCTCCTAAAAATCCCTTACGATATCGTGTAAGGAACTCAAAATATGACAGGTCAAATGTCAAAAAATCAGTTTTTAGCGAATATCTCCGTTTATTTACTTTTATTTGCATTTATATTTATTTTAAAAGTTGTAGAACACAAACGTATCTACAAATTTGATTTTAAGAATTTTTTTGCCTGGTTAAGGAATACAGGGGGAGCAGAGTGTAAAGCACTTTACTGTATGTACATACCTTTAGCACGCAATCAATCGTGATATTTAGCAAATACTTGGGTAAAAAGATGACATATTAGACTAAAAACACGATTGATTGAGTGCTAAGGTATGTACATACAGTAAAATGCTTTACACTCTGCGCCCTCTATTATCGGATCCGTTGTTCAGACAAAAATGATTAGAATCAAAATTGTAAATAATTTTGTGTTCTACAACTTTTGTAATAAATAAAAATGCGATAAAAAGTAAAGAAAACTAAATATTCGCAAAAAACTGATATTTTTTTACATTTAAACTGTCATATTTCGAGTTCCTTACACGATATCATACGGGATTTTTAGGATACTATTTTTTTACCAAAATAAAGGTATGTACAGATATTCACCTTATTCCGTGAGATTACGAGGTAACGGTCTAAGTTAATTGGGCTACTAGTACCTATATTAGAGAAATAAAAGTAGTAAATAGGAAAAGCTAAAATAGGTACTTTTAACACGCTTTTATTAACTTGGGTTGTAACTATCTATCCATCTGGCTGCCTATGTAACGGAATCTTTGAGCCTAATTTTAACCAACTTCCAGCTATTCGATTTCTTTGAAACTTTGCACACGTATTAAGGAAACATGACAATGCAATAATCTGCAAACAGTATCCCGTTATCTTTTTTGGATCGCCAGGAAAAAAATTCCATTATATTATAAAAACAACACCTAGGTTGCCATCTGTTGGCAACATTTCAAACTTTGCTATTAAATGAAGAAGAAATTTTTAGTGGGTTGCAATATATTGGCAACGGTCCAAACATTGCCTGGATTGCCATCTGTTGGCAAAATTTCAAACTTTGCTAGTTAATGAAGAAGAAATTTTTTAGTGAGTTGCAATCTGTTGGAAAAATTTTAAAATTTGCCACTCTTGTTCATTAAAAAATTTTTCGCCATTTTGTCAAGAGTAGCAGAAACTAAAAATGAAAAATAATTAATAGTTTAAAAAACTAAAAAACACGCTTTTATATGCAACCGAACTAAAAATTAGCAAATAATTTTTCATTAAAAAAAATATTGTCATTTCATAGTAAAAAGCGTGGGGTGATAAATATATTAAATGTTATAATTATTATATTTGCAAATATCTATGATGGAAAAGTTATGAAAAATAGTAAAATGCACCCCACGCTTTTTACTATGAAATGACAATATTTTTTTTAATGAAAAATTATTTTCTAATTTTTAGTTCGGTTGCATATAAAAGCGTGTTTTTTTAGTTTTTTAAACTATTAATTATATTTAATGTCGATAAATATAATTCTTTTTAACCAAAACAAGTCTTTGTGTTTTGGGATCATCAAAAACATTAGGTTATTCTGTTGCAATTAGCACTAAAAACATTATTCAGTTATACGACAAGTAAAATTGCATTGCACAAAACAAGTATATTTAAAAGGATAATCAATATTTGCACGTGTTTGCTAGCTAGCTAGATTTTAACATTATAAATAATAAGTACCTAGTATAAATAACCATAAAATCCAGAGATGCATACAAACTGTGTTTTGCCAAGACGCCAGCTTTGACATTATAGTTGTACGTGGAAATGAAATAGGCCAGATGTGCCTCATATTATTTCCAGAGTGTAATCACGCTACAGTGTTTCGCTTGGAAAATTTTTAAACGATCCAAGTCCCTTAATAATGAATTTAATAATGTCTTTATAATTGGAATGAATTTATTTATTTAAAAAAAATGATGCGTTAGCACTTATTTATAAATAAATTTAATTTAATAATATTAATCCATTATTAAATTCATTAGATAAGATAATTTGACAGTTAAATACTTTTTTAGATGCGAAGAAAATTTATGAGACTAAAAGGTTGCATTTTTAATTGATTATCGAAAACAAAAAATACAAAAACTTGTAGTATGTCAGGATAGAGACGTTTTTTTATTCTCTCAGTAATATTGGCTGTGATGCCCACTGAGACGCCACTTAATCCAAGATTCTTAATTAAACTAAAGCTTAACAAGCATCCTATTATATTTATTAAGTGTACTTAATTTTATCTCCAAAAATTTTGGATTTAAACTTTAGAGCTTTCTTTTCTTGTATAATAAATAACTACTCAAAGTATACCCTAACATTATTTACACCTATTTTGAATTATTGTGGATCACTAAAAATATTTTATCCAACACTTACATATAATATCTACATAATTGATCAGATTTTGAGGATATAAAGTATACTATAAGTCACTAGTGAGCTAAAGCACCCTTTAGCTCACTAGTGACTTATACTAATTCTTTATTACTTCCAACATTTCACAATTAAAAAAATAACATAAAACAACTAATATAATATACTACAATTTATTCGTGTTTATATTAACAGTAATTGTTATATTAGATTTATCTTGGACAACGTTACATTGTGCGGAGTGTCCTTCAGGAAGTCTTTCAGCACTAGTACTTGCCTTGGTGCGCTCTTCACCCTGTATTCGTCTTGGTAATCTCAAACTTGTTAGAGATGCAATCTTCTAAATATCCTTCTGCTCCGGTAGAAGACTTCCACCCGACATGGCGTTTAAGGTTGGTGATATCGGCCCCAGCGTTGACTAGAAGTGTCGCTGAAGAACGCCGCATGCTATGACCACTATATAAGATTTCATCAGGTAGTTGCAAATAATGAGCAACTATCCTCGGAATTTTCGAAATTTTATTTATTCCCACGCATTGCCTAGTGCATTTGCCTTTTTGAAAGTTGAAAAAAATCTTTGTGAGGCGTGTTCTCAGTCCTTAGGGACACATATTTTCTAAATAATTCAAGCACATTTACCAAAAATCCTTCTTTTAAAATTGCAAAGCTTCTCGATTTGTTCGTCTTGGTATCAGGTATAGAAACATATATGTACTGGCCTTTATCTACTATATCTTCAATACTTAAGCGAGTTAGTTCGTCACAACGGCATGCACCAGCGATTCCCAATATCAATGCAACCTATAAAAATCCGAACAGATAAATATTTAATACCAGAAACTAAAGTAAATTCATACCTTTGACATTAAGTGCTCGTCGTCAGGTGCCTCAGAGAAAAATTTTTCGATGTATTGCCTCTCCAGAATTTTTGCCTTTTCGGTTTGAAATTTCTTGAATTGCTCTTCAAATAAGCGACAACTTTTCCATACCTCCCTATATCCACGTTCTTATATACTTTTAAGGTCGTTTTAATCACTGAATACTTGGTCCACATTGATAAGGGAGCAACTTTTTTCGATAAAAACAGAAAGTAAGCCATAATAACATCTTCATTTATAGTACCAACTCCTCGCCTTTTCCTCCATGCTTCAAAATCTTCAAATTCTTTATTGTACGTTAGTTTTGACTTCTCTAGAATTAAACTGCATGTCGCTACCGCAGCTTCTTCCAAAATTTCCGCAGGAACTTCACAATTTTCCATTTCGCAAAGCATTTTTATGTTTGTCTACAAAGTTGTTTACTAAACAAACCCGTAGTTACCGACAAAATGCATTACAACCAAACAAGCTTGCTTTCCAAAAATACAAAATTTTGTTGCTGGTGTTGACAATGACAAGTAACAAATAATGGATGACGTTTTCAAATTATTTTCGATATTAAAAACGATTTATACGAAAGTGTTGGATAAAATTTTGTATTAGACACGTGAGTTATTACATATAGTCACTTAAGAAAATTACTCTCTCGCCCTTCGGGCTCGAGTGTTAAACTTTTCTTGCGTGACTTATATGTAATATAACTCACTTATCTAATAAATAACTATTATTTTACTACATTAATTTGGTTTTTCTATTTTATTGCATTTAATATTAACAGTGTAAGTAATAAAAAAAACATATTTATTTTATACTTCAATTCTTGTTTAATATTATTATAAATAAAAGTTTATATACCAATATAAAAATACAAAAAGTGAATTTTATTGGATTCAGGTGTAATTATAAGTTTAATTTACAACATTAACCACTTACTATTTTTTTTCTTTTTTTGTCGGTTTTTGATTTTTTAGATCCTTTACTACTTTTATCACTTTTACTTTTTTTTACTACTTTTACCACTTTTTTTATCTTTTCCCTCCCTTCTTAGGTTTATAATCAGGAAACAGTTTAATAAAGAATTTGTCGTCTACAGCTTCTTTAAGCGGAAATATCAGTAATTTATTTTCCTCTTCTTTTTATTCTTTTGTCTCTCTAACTCTTCCTGTTCCTTTTTTTGTCGTTCTATTTCTTTCTTTTTCTTCTTTACTTAGTTTTTTGCTTTTATCGCTTTTCTTAGAAGTCTTACTTTTTTGTCACTTTTGACTTTTTATCTTTTTTCTTTTTATCTTTTCCCTTAGTCTTTGATCCTTTTGTGCTTTTGCTTTTTTACTACTTTTATCCTTTTTGCTGCTCTTTGATTTCTTTTCCTTTTTAACTTTTTCTTTTTTGGTTTTCTGGGCATAGGCTTTTTTATATCCCCTTTTATTTCTTTAGGAATAAACCAGTTTGTGTTAATATCCTGAGTTATAAGATACTGTGGAATTTTTAATGACAATCTGACAAGTTCAAATGAGAAATTGTAATCAAAATATTCAAATACAATTTGTTTTACTGCCATAAGAGCACATAAATTAATAAATATATTTCTTTCCAATTGAGAAGTTTTAGTTTTATCACCCTTTTTTGGGATTTCTAAAGATTTTCTATCTTTTTTCGGGAAATTTTTGTTGCTTTTTACACCTTTATGGCCACTATGCAAAGAAGGAGTCCAACCTTTTTTCGGATCTGTCATATATTCATTTTTTAGTTGCCAGATGTGATATTCATAAAATGCTTTAAATATTTCTTCCTTATCCAAAACTACTTTTTCTAAATTTTCTGAATTTTCATCTATTCCTGAAGAGATTTCTTCCTCTTTAGGCTTGCGTAAATCGTTATTGTGGGGATATTCTTGAATAAGGTCTTTGTTGGAAAGGGTTACTATTTGACTTGGACAATATTGCGTGGTTTGCTTTCTGGGAATGTTAATCCTAAAAGATTTTTGTAGGACATAACAACCTTATAGTAGGGGAGCCCACAATGCTAAAAATGGATTTATTCAGGCGTCATAGAGATCTTTTGAGTCGCAAAGCTTAGATGGTTAGAAGAAAAAAATGTTATCATTATATATAATAAAACTAAGTTGATAAAATGTGCGTGCCGATAAAACTTGAAAAGGAGTCCCGATACGATAAAGAGACTTAAATAGTGTGATAGCCATTTATCCCCTCTCGAACAAGAAAGTTCCCGTTTTACCCTAAAGGGCGTATTTTTAAAAATATAAGGACTCTTTCAACCCTTCAACTTGGAAATTAAGTGTAGTGGCGCCATCTATTGTCAAGTATTTGAACTTCATTCAGAACAACGGTTATTTGGGTCTGATATCAACTCCCGAGCGAAGCCGGGAATCATAGCTAGTATATAATAAAACTAAGTTGATACAATGTGCATGCCAATAAAACTTGAAAAGGAGTCCCGATACGATAATGGGACTTATATAGTGTGATAGCCCTTTATCCCCCTCGAACAAGAAAGTTCCCGTTTCACCTAAGGGCGTATTTTTAGAGATATAAGGACTCTTCCAACCCATTAACTTGGAAATTAAGTGTACTGGCGCCATCTGTTGTCAAGTATTTAAACTTTATTCAGAACAATTGTTATTTGGGTCTCATATCAACTCCCGAGCGAAGCCGGAAATCATAGCTACTATAATATATACCTTTTCATTTGTGGGACAAGCGGCTTTGGTTTTTTAAATATGTCAAAAAACTACTTTTGTTATTAGAGCTTGTGAAATCGTTTCGTTATCCTTAAATTATATTCTTCAAAATAAAATAAAAAAATAGCTATGCTTGTGAATGTCAAAATTAGGTTTTTCTTTTTAATTTGTAGCCCTTCGCATTCTTTACGTCACTCTTAAATTATTCGTTAGATTAGTGGAATATACACTCTTTAGCATGTTATTAACTAACCCTATCCTAATCTAATGTGCTTAAAATTTTCTGATGCATATGTTTTTGTTTTTTATGATCGGCCCTGTATACAGGGCTCATATTGGGTAAAGAAACCTAAGTACAAGTAAAAGGTATCCTCCGGTAAATTAATTGCCCTGCCGCGCTGTAGTAAATTCCAAAATCTCTCTCTTGGGCTCCCCTACTTTACTCCAAAGGTAATTATCAATTATTGGATATACAGGATAAATTATAATTTTAATTTATAAACTTAAAAAAAAATTGCTAAGAACAGTGACATATAATGGAATAAAAAGATAAATTTAAGAGTAAATAATGACCACTTTTGATTTTTTTTCCGTGCATTTTTTTCTATGCACCAAATGTTCTTATGATACCAATGCTCCCTAAATAATTTTTATATTTTTGTTCACTATCTCATATTATTATTTTTTTATTAAGATATTTTAGTAGTAGATAGAACTTTTCATAACATCTTTTACTACAAAATCATTATAAAGAATTGGGTAAGGAAAAAAAATGATGTGTATTAATCCTAAAAGGTACGCATTTTGTTTAAAAATACCTACCAATCTCCAATAGTCTTGCTTTGTTTTTCATCATTCTCTTGTAGGATGGTTTCTGAAAATTGCTGCGATACTTTAAGGTCTGATAGTGACTTAAACCTAGGTGGTGTTGACATATTTGGTTTATAAAATTCCACAGAGGACTCCGAATCTGTTATGTCTTTGGTAATACTATCTGCTTGATCACCAACTTCAAATCCATCCTCTGTAGGTGGATCAATGGATGAAGATAAACAGTCAACTAGCGCATATTCTTTATTTGGTAATCTAAACATTTGAATATCTTCTTCGTTTTTAATAACTATGTATTGCTGCGAAGAGGTTAGTTTAATATCACTCTGATTGTTTTTCTGTCATACTTTCTACAGATTTTATACCTTTCAGGGAAACATCTGGATCTTCATTATTATCTTTAACTTGTAGTGTAAAAAGTAAATTAGGTGTTGGGGGTTTATTACCTCCAGATTGAACATAATCTTCAGCAATGGTAAGTGCCTCATCAAAAATTTGAAACATAAGAGTTTTTGTCATACTGTCTGCTTGTTACAAGATTTATTACAAAAGTATCCATTCTAAAATGATTTTTTGGTGCTGAATAGAAAATTTAAATTCATCCTGCGCCCTCCAAATACAATCAACAAGAACATCTAGGAACCAAAACTGGACTAAATTGTTTCTATAATCCTCGCAGTTGAAATATTTTGCCAACATAGATATGGAATCCCTAATGCCACACTCTCGAACAAAAGGTAATTCAATCTCTTTAAGGCTTTCTGGAAATTTAGGAAGTATTGTAACATAGCAATCAGAAATCAATTCCTTTGGAGTTGGTGGAGGTACCTTGGGATAAGTCTTATCTTCAGGTTTAATATAAAGGAAAATTCCGGATTCAGAGAGAAAGTGGCATACCTTATTCTCTTCTGGTGTATCTTCAAAATCGGTTTTCTCAACACTTTTCATGTCACCTTTATTAGCAATAAATTCTTCCATTTTATTTTAAAAATATATGACAGTATAATTTAATAATAAAATAATTTTGACAATTATGCCAGCAAGACAACGGGTCGTTTTATAAATTATTTAAGGGGGTCAGTTCCAAAGTCTACCATCTCCAACACGAGACATTAAAAAACAAACAAAGGGTAATTTTCTAGAAACCTGCGGACACTCAGATTTTGACGAAATTTGGTATACGGGGGTTTTTTGGGCGCTGAATACGAATCTGAAATAATTTTTTGGCGAAAATGTTTCGTTCTTGAGATATTCATCATCAGGCTTAAAATATAAACTAATCCTATTTTCACAAGATTCCCCCTTCTTTTTGCACACACTTCTTGATTTAAAGCTATTTGATTTTTACTTTTAAAAACCCCGTTTTTTACGTATTTTACATTATTTTTGCATTAAATTGCATAGCTATACTTTGAATCATTTCAATCCCAGTGTGACCATGAAGCCCTATGTGTATGTATGGTTGCCGCATTATCAAAGAAAAGCCACGCAATTTAACGCAGAAATAATGTAAAAACGTAGAAAAATGGAGTTTTAAAAGGTGAAAATCAAATATTTTACACACTTAAGCTTTAAATTAAGAATTGTGTGCAAAAGAAGGGGAATATAGTGAAAATAAGCTTAGTTCAAATTTGAGCTTTGATGATGAATCTCGAGAACGAAAAATTTTCGCCAAAAAATCTTCCAGATTAGTGATCAGAGCCCCAAAAACCTCCGTATGCCAAATTTCGTTAAAATCGGAGTTGCCGCGGGTTTCTAGAAAATTACCAAGCAAAGAACTCTTTTTTTTAAATATTTCTCCTAATATTTTAAAACTTGTTTTTTTTTTAAATACATACAGGGCATCCAAAAATATGTTGGCAATCTCTCTGATTCAAATTGAATACATAAAAAACTATGACAAGTTCCTATAAATTTCTTTCCTAAATCCTATCTTTATACAGAGATATGTGCCCCTAAAGGACGTCACCGGAAATCGGTTTTTCTTAAATAACTTTTATAGTACTTGGTGTAATAAAATTATTATTATTTTTTTATGATAAAATGGGGTCCTTGTGGGCCGAGGGCGGTCTAAGTCTTACACAATAGTCCTAAATATTTTTACACTCTGTATAATAAAGGTATAAAAATAGCATTTTTAAATAAAATAAACCATTAGCTTAAAAAGAGTAGAATTAAAAAAAAACAACTTTTTGGTTAAATAGTGTTGTATTTAATAATTTAGGGGCTCTCCAATTTCTCCTTTATTGTCGGAAATTTTTATGGCTCATTTTGAAAAAGTTTTATTTAACTCTAATAATCAACTAATTAAACACATTTTTTATTGGAAAAGATATGTAGACGATGTTTTTGCATTTGGAATAGTACAGAGAGAAATTTAGATAAGTTTTTAAATTTTCTAAACTCAATAAATAGCAACATTCAGTTCACTATGGAAAAAGGAAATGAAAATGAGATAAATTTTTTGATATAAACATTAAAAATATTGACAACCACATTGAATTCGATATTTACAGAAAACCATCGACGACAGACACGGTAATAAATTACGCATCGAACCAATTATGGAAAATAAAATTATTTTCTTTTCATAGTTTAATTCACAGACTTGTCACTTTCCCATTAAGTCAATCAAATTTTAACAAAGAACTCTGCATTATTAAACAAATAGCAAGAAACAACGGATATAAAGAATCACTTATTGATAAATTGTTAACAAAGAAAAAACAAAAGTTAATTGCTAAAGAGTTTTATAGTATTACAGAACCTAAAAACAATAATTTTAAGTCTATCAATTATATACCAAACATCAGCAATAATGTATCCAATAGGCTAGATAAGTTAGGCTGTAAAACTGTGTCTGTAAATAAGAGTAACTTAGGTAGATTATTAGTTAACAATAAAGACAAAACAGAAAAATTAGATATGTCAGGGGTTTATAAAGTTAATTGCGCAGACTGTAATGCGGAATATATTGGTCAAAGTGGAAGGAGCATAAAAAACAGAATAAAAGAACACAAAACATCAATTTTAAATGGTTTAAAAAACACAGGCATTTCAACACATTGTATAGAACAAAACCACTTTATAGATCTTAATAATGTTAAACTACTCCATAGAGAAAACAAAGGTAAAAAATTAAATTTATATGAACAACTAGAAATTAAAAAATCACTTATAGACAATACAACTCTTTCTACCAATGATCAAATAAATTTCGCAGATATGCCAATTATAAATAAATTTATTACCACATCTGGGCCGCATAATAAAACCCCTAATAATATTTTATAGACCTTTTTGGGAAAAACGTGTTAAATGGTTCTGTTTGTAAATATTTCTCTTTTTTAAATTTAGTATTGCAAAATGTAAATTTGTTGGAAAAAAGCACAAAAGTAAAAGATAGGTATAGGCACCTATACATCATTTGAAAGAGCATTTGGTTTGTCATCCTGTGGTGTAAAAAAATACAGGGTGTTTTATTTAAAATAAGAGATATATTGCTATTTGACTTTTTAAAAATTGAAATTATTTTTTGATCACCCTGTATAATCTATGATCTTGATATGACCTACGTATGATATGGCAGACATTTCCTAATCTTGTAACAAATTTTAAAGTTTAAGGAGTTTATATTGTTAAAATAAAATTAATTTAATTGCACCCCTGCATTTTGAAAAAAAAATCAAATATCACAAAAACGAATAAAATTAGACACTTGGTACTATTAATAAACTTAAATTATTTTTATGTAAAATCTAAAAACGTCATAAAATATAGGGTGTTAAAAATATAACTTTGATACGTCACACTTTTTGATACATCCTGTATAGAGTAAAATAATTTTATACTGTGGCCTTAGCCAACCTGTATATGTTTCAGTATTTACTTTTTTAAATCCCCATAGTTATCCAGCTACAGACCGTGTCGAATATGGTGGGCCACCCTGTATATTTGGATTTAGTACAAAAATTGGCACTCATATAGATCTCCATTCTTTTTGCGGCGAAGCTCACAGCCAAGCATAGTTTTAGTATTGAACTTGACTCACCTTTTTTACATTTAAGTTTTTGGTGGGCAAATATTTTTTTAACCTTTTTGTTTATTTATAATAATATATAGCCTCTAATAGTGTAGTTTTCTGATTGCGAAAGAATTTTCATTATCACTTCAGTATTTCAGAAAAATAACCCTTACAAACAAAAAAACAAATTTATCAACTTTACCTCTTTATACTCTTAGTTTAGATGTAAAAATGAATTAATCCTATGTAGCAGTAAACACGACATCAACTGAACCAGAGGTTAAGTTATCTTTGATATAGCCAATATATATATTTTAGTAGGCATCCAAAAATGACAATTATTTTGTATTTATTATATGCAATTTTATATATTACATGTAAAAGCCTGTTAATTTTAGGAATGCAATGAAAATTAGCATTTAGCTTTTATTAAAAAGATCTACAAAAAGAAAATGCCCGTCATAAACCCTAAAACACATTCAGAGGAAATTTCGTCACGAGTAGATAAAATGCGTACAATATTACAAATTCTCTTTCTCTCTCTCTCTATTTTTTTCTTGCTTTTGGTCCCTTCAGGTCCAATCCACCACTCTCCCCATTCCGGAATATGCTTTCCAGGGCTTCGTCGGCGGAAAATCTGGATAATCGAGCTCGTAGCTCCCAGAAATTCCAAAAGAAAACAAACAATTCAACAATCGATGCAATGCATAAATTGTCGAGTGTCAAACCAAGATCTGCTACTGGTGTTACGTATAGCCTTCACTTTCACTACTGACAGTTCCCATGGCACGCCCATCTATTTCCCGCCATTTGAGAAATACCTCGTGTTCACCACCAAACAGGATACCATCAGCTTATAGGAATCTTCGCTCACAGCGCTTGGATCCAGAAGAAAGATGCCGTCAATTTAGCGTGAATCTTTCCTTGATCCCCGAAGGTAAAAAACGTTCATACGACACCTCTAGCCGCCACTCCGGGAAGAACTTTGTAGTCCTCTACGCACGTCCGCACTGTCCGGAGGTCAAACAAAGAGTGATATCACAAATTCAAGATTGTCATTTAAGATACCTTTAGAGCATACACCTACTAAAGGTTATATAATGAATAGTGAAAATGAATTTAGGAAGTTTTAATACTGTTTTGTATTATTTCTATAAAACACATGACTTTTGAGTTATTACTACAAAAACATTGATTTTTAAGTGGTAGTGTCATGTTTAAGCTTTTAGGCTGTCAAATTAATGCTGGTTTCTTTCAGAAAATAACAATATTAAATTATACAATACATATTCTAAAAAGATTTTTAATTTTAAATTAGGACGTTCTTGTAGGAAATGAGGGTTACGTCAAAATCGATTTTAAGTTAATGGACAAGCAGAGGCGATCGTAAGAAAAAAATTCTTTCAATAAAGCAAAAACAAACGTGGACTTTTTGCCGGTCACTGTATAATATCATTTTGTTATTGTGTCAGAGCACCAACATCCATGTCTCTTAACAGTTAGTTAATCGGCTTCCGAATCTGCAAGCAACAAGGCAGACAATCTCCGGAAACAATGTCCGGTGTATTATATATCGAGGATTTTAAGGTTTAGAAACGATGCTATATTGAAAGGATTCTTCCTGAGGTATATTAATCCCTACTAGGTTTTTGACTTCAATAATTACTTATAATTTGAATTTTTTAGATATATCTACTAGGTTTTTAACTTAGACTCTTTACCAAATAATTTTGATATTTTTATAAGATATGTTAGCCCCCTCAGACCGTCGATTAGCCCCCCAAATCATTAAGCATTTAAATTGTGTTTTTATTTTTCAGCAAAGATATTTTATAAATTGGGGCTTAAGCTTCCCAAAAACAAGTGGTTAGTTGCGCAACTGTATGTTAGAAAAAATAGAATAAAAGAAATAACATTAATTTTCATAGTGGCAAAACAAATTTTAAATAAAAGAATTTACATATGAACTGAAAGAATTTTATAAACAAAAAAGAGCACTAATTATATTTTTACAAAATTTTTATAGTAACCAAATAATGTTTAAAAATAATATAGGTATATAATCAAAAAACTACCATTTGTTACTGATAATAAAGCATTTTTATTATGACGCCTTACTAATTTGGTTGGGTATTTCCCATTGCAATTGCGTTTTAAAAAAGTTTTTGTCATATGCACTTTTATAACAGCATCTAAATTTAATAAAAAAAAGCAAATAAAGAAACATAACAGGTTATAAAAAAATTAGAAAAACGCAAAAAAAGTTTAAAAAATTAAAATTCTAAATGTGTTAAATTAATATTCTTAGTGGGCGTGGAAATATGCTTCATATAAAATTCTCTTTAAATTTATTTATTTTTCCAAAAAAAAGTCTTATTTTTAAACCTTGGCTGTTTTATTATGTTTTCATTAATTTTTTTATTCGATGTAAAAGTCTGTTTTACCTTCAAATTATTTGCCTCTTTGTTGATTATGATACGTAGCTCCTGAAAATACAAAAATCCTAATCAGGTTAACCCCTAACCTTAAGATTTAAGTGAAATCAGTTAGGTTTTGCTAAAAACAAATATATAACAAACTTACAATATACCCTTAAAAATTAGAATTGGACTTCTCTGATTTAAAGTAAAAAAAACAAAGACAGAGGTTTCTATGCGATGGGGACAAGTTTTTATTCAATTTTTATAATTTT
This sequence comes from Listronotus bonariensis, assembly GCA_014170235.1. Classification (NCBI taxonomy): domain Eukaryota; kingdom Metazoa; phylum Arthropoda; class Insecta; order Coleoptera; family Curculionidae; genus Listronotus; species Listronotus bonariensis. The sequence continues at coordinate 26,383 of JACEGR010004490.1, forward strand.
AGTTTGATTTTTCACAACACTTTGTATTATTTTAAAACTGTTTTAAGACGTTAATCGAAAGAAATAAAAACAGAGAGCAACGAGGTTAAATGCATTATTTTGGAAAAGTCCCGTAAGTCCAGTCCTGACTAAATCTATTCGACCAAAATACACAAACCCAGACAAAACATATCTACATATTAGCCCTGTTAAAATATAAAAGATAGGCGCCACAGATAAAAAGTTATTGGCACATAAAAAGTGTGCAAATTTAATTTAGCCCACCTTGTACATATAATATGTGTAAATTGGAGCAGCAACCTAAGCGTATTTAGTTTTTATTCAAAGAATACCAGGGAAAAAATACAAATACCTATAAGTTTTTAATGTATCTTCTTTTATGACAGGGGGTGCAAGTTCACCCCTGTGCACCTTGCTGACGGCGTCCATGATTTTGAGATACCTAAAGAAAATTTAAAAGCATTGTATTTGACTAAAAACGTCATTTAGTTAATTAAACCTATATTTTATGAAAGAAAATTTTAATAATTAATACAAAACATTTTGGTTCTGTAGAAACTCTAAAAGACATTATTCGTTTAATATTGACATAAAAATGAAAACGTCTATTGTTACCATTTAATTTTAAAGGAAGTTACTTATCTAACGACGAAACAAGATAGTACGAACAGTCAATCAAAAACATCATTTAGAAAATATCTGAAAGTTGTTAACAAAAAGTTAAAATTAAAATGCCCCAACTTTTATATCTGCTGGACAAAAAAATTAATTTCTTTAAAAATGTTAATATCTAAAAGTATGCCCTAATATCAAGTGATTACCATTCTCTTTTTAAATATTGGAGTAAATTGTCCGTTATTTGTAATGGTACATTTAAAAAATAAAATAAGACAAATTCATTTGTTTTCTATCACTGTATTTATTAACATTGTGATTACAGTTTTAAAGCTTTGCTACATTTTTAAACTGAAAAATCTATTTTAATTTCTCTTTTTAATATTCGTATCTTGAAAGTGTTTAACTGCTCCCATTTATTTTAAATATATTTGAATAATTTGCCCTAAGTTTTTTATGTTCCTACTGGAAGGGAAGCCCAAGAGAGAAGTTCGGTTTTTTACAGCGCAGATCGTAATATATATTGATATATTACGATATATTACGATCTGCGCTGTAAAAAAACGAACTCCTCTCTTGGGCTTCCCTTCCAGTTAGGAACATTAGGAACATAAAAACACCAGGGCAATATATATATAACAAAATTTGTATGTATTTTCGACCGAACGATATAAATTATTGGGGAAATTTATCGGCTTTGCGGTCTGTGGATTAATTAAAAGAAACTTCTTTTTCTTAAATACCTCTATATTTCGCCATTGCTCAATAGCTTCCTCAGGAGAAGTAAACTACAAACAATGACAAAGAAAAGGACACATTCAAAATAATATACATAATAAAGTTATAGTTAAAAAAATTAAAAAGACATTAAAAAAGAATGCATAAATACTGACTAAAAAAAAAAACTCTGTTTCTTATATATATACAGTAGGTTGTTTATTGGGGAAACAGTCAGGTGTATTTGGGCTTTTTGAGTCACCAAGCTCTCGAAATAGTTTATTTCTTTTTGAAGGCTACAATATGGAGACAAAGTTATTTATATTTATTTATAATGTAATAATGATTATAAACTTACGTGTACAAGTGAGTTAGCAATATAAAAGCTTCAAAATAGTTTCCATTTGGATTTTTCCTTCATATAATAAATTATTAATATTTTATAACCACATTTTTATATGAATTAGGCATGTGAACGGGTTGTACCCGTAATAATTTATTATATGAAGGAAAAATCCAAATGGAAACTATTTTGAAGCTTCTATATTGCTAACTCACTTGTACACTTAAGTTTATAATCATTATTACATTATAAATCAATATAAATAACTATGTCTCCATATTGTAGCCTTGAAAAGAAATAAACTATTTCGAAAGTTTGGTTATTCAAAAGAGTTTTTCTAAGCCCAAATACACCTGACTGTTTCCCCAATAAACAACCTACTGTTTAACTAGTCAGTCGAGACTACCCTCTAACGTTTTATATATATATATATATATATATATATATATATATATATATATATATATATATATATATATCTTTAAACGGAAATAAAAGAGCTTAAGCTCCTTACTGCTTGTTATTCCCTTGCACTGCAAAGTAAGATCCGTTGGAACACTGTCTGATCTGGCGATGCAGATTTTCACACTAGCCAGGTTTTTCTTTAAAGTTAATTGACATCACCAACCGCAGATCGGTTTCGAACTATTTTGGTTTTCATCAGTACGGTGTAGGCGATAACAAAAAACTCCAAAGAATGTTTTAAGAAATTGAAATGGCGTATAAGCGTAGTAGCTCATTGTCCATCCCGCCCTCTGTCGACCGTGTGAAAAACTAAGCGATCCTAGGTCCGTTTATCAAATACTTGTAACAATAAATATTGTTGACAAGCAGTCAAAATAATTATACAGAAATAAAAGAGCTAAAGGTCTCTATGACGCTCGAGAAAATCCCCATTTAGCATTATGGGCTCCCCTAATATACAAAAATTACATTAGTTTAATATGGATCACTTTTAAGTACCCTGTACGAACAAGTCCAATTTTAAATTTTGGCTTCAAACTACCTGCAATGTACAGTAACCAGTACTAAAAGTGCCACTTTTCCAAACGCGACTGCAGTTGACCGAACGACGGAAAACATAAAATAGTATATTTCCTACGACCACATGTGAAAATAGTAAATAGCACACTGTTTTCATGCATAGAAAATGCCTTATATCACAGTAGTGTTGCAAAGTACTTTACAACACTAGTGTTGCAAAGTATAATATAAAGCTGTCATCGCTGTCATTGTTATTTAAAATAAATTTGGAGTTATCAGGCTGTTAATGGGATTTATATTGAAAAAGCCATGCAATATTTTTTTAATGAGGACCTTTTTTAATTCTTAAATAATAAAAAGCGACTAGGTAGGTGATTTTTGATATAAAAATATTGTTAAACAGTATAATATATCGCAGTAAGGAAAAGTATATATCACCCTAGTGATGCAAAGTTTTCAATTGTTTTCTTATTTTTTCCGTGAAGACAAACAACTTTTATTGTTTTTTTGGTGAATAACTTGTGGTCGTAGGAAAAATAGTGTACATTACTTGTGTGAAAATCACTTTCTTACACGCGTGGGTTTGTCGCACTCGGCTGACGCCTCGTGCAACAATATTCCCACTCGTGTGAAATAAGTCATTTTCCACCCTTGTAATGTAATATATTATTACATAACAAGTGTCGAAAGTGATATATTTCACACGAGTGGAAATGTTGTCGCACGAGGCGATAGCCGAGTTCGACAATACCACGAGTGTGAAAATCACTTTTGGCACGAGTTATGTACAATATTTTTCCTACGACCAAAGAATATTTATATACCAAAATCCTAAGTTAGTATTTTTATATCATTAATTTAAACACAGACAAGGCAATCCGACAAAAGCTTAGACGTAAATTAATGCCAATGCCATAAAATCCAAATAAAGACATTACCTTTAATTGTATGCAAAAGCATGTAAGTATTTAGTACTTTTATTTTAGTTTCCTCACAGAAGTGTATGCACTGTAATTTCTTTAATAAGGTTTTCCAAATTGCGTAAAAACACCTTATCACTAAACAAAACTTACAGTCTCCAATGGATTGAATTAAATTTTAACTCTAATTTAATGGCAATTTTATTTTTATTTTACCAGATATTAGCCTTTTTCTGACAAGGTATAATTTATTTAAAAAAATCGCCTGGCATTTTGTGGTTAGGTTAAAATTTAGCAAATCCACAAAACAGGGAAAGTTAGTTCTGGTTAGAACAAATCGAGATCCGTACTTTGGCATTCGAAGCTTTAGACACTTCCATTGTTTAATGGGTTGCCTATTATTATTAAAAACATTTGCTATAAAATAACGTCTATAAATAAACTAATAAACCCTTAAACATAAAATTAAAATGAATATAATTTGAAAAAAAGATATTGTGTTTTAGCACTGGCAAGTCAAAACCTTTAGTTTGTTAAAAATATACTGTAAATATCTTTTTAACGGAAATTAAGCATCTGTCATATGTACTTTTCAACACTAGTGTTGAAAAGTAAATTTCAATACGCGTGTGATATTATTCGTTTTCTATAGGATCAAGGAGTGCGTTTTATGTCATTTTTATATGTGGTCGTGGGAAAACAAAATTTTATTACGTATTATTTCCTTTTTTAACACAATGCTACCCAATACCCTACTTGTACTTATTAATAATAATGGTAAATGTAACTACAACTTATAGCATATTGCGGGTTCATAGCGGATTAAAGGAGTTTTTTTTGTTGTGGAAATATTGGTGTAGGCGTTTGTATTTCTTTCACCTCGTTAAGTTGGTTTAGCCAAAGGCAAAATTTTCTTTTATACATAAAGTTTATGAAAATCCTTCTTTGTTACTTCCTAATGTGTGTTTCGATATTTGTATACTTTACTGCACTAGTGCGGAACAATGACTCATTTAAAACTAAAATGCGTGCAAAGAAGTGAACTTTTTCGCACGTAAGAAGAAAAAAATAAATACAGGGTAGGGTGTCTATAAAAGATCTGTATAAAATGCTACTACAAATTCCTTAGACCAAAATACAACGATCTAACACAACCTTTGACAATAACCTAATAGTTTGACAGATACAGGGTGTCAAAGGTTTTATTTAGTTTAGTTATTTTTAAATATTCTGCTTATTATAGGAGTTTTTTTTTTCACAAAATTCAGAATTGAAAGGCTTTTTAGAGTGAAAAATCAAAATGTGCTAATATTTTTGTCGTAAAATGCAGAGGAAGCGACCTGCAGTTTTTGCTTAGGTTTAAAGTTATTACTTTTTTTGCCATGGTATATTATAGGTTTAGTAAAAAGAATTCCATACATAATTTTTGCACAAAAAAGGCATACTTGATAAATATCGTTTCGAGCAACCGCTTTGGGATAATTCCATAGATAACCTACATTTAGATCCGCAGTGGCAAGAAGCATCTTTCGGATTTTTACGACCTGGCGCAGTAAACAAATAAATGGGTGGACGAACATGCGCACTTAAAAGCCGTGGCAAAATATAAACATCGGCACCCCCTCCCTTCGTCCGCGGTCTGACCGTGACGCTCATTAGCTACCGTACTTCGAACAGAAAACCAAGACGCCGTCGACAAATTCTTTTCGATAATGCGGATAGTTTTTTGCCGCCAGGTGCGTTTACCCTCAACTTGCTTGCGCACAAACCAGTTTTTTCGCCCATGAAATGTAACTTTTGTTTCGCGCAGGTTATAACATTAGCAATCAATCGAGATCAGTGGATAATTCTCATTAAACCTTTATTACATACAGAAGTTTCCTATGGCATTCCTTCACAATTTACTTAGGCCACCTGGTACGTTTTACGACTTGCATCGCTTTCAAATTCTTGCTTAACTATTTTGCAAATACTCTCCTTAACAAGCGTCTAGAGTTCGGCCACCGACTTTTCCGTCCGACCAATCAACGAACAAAAGTCACGTGATGCATAAAATGTCCTTGAAAATTAAATTACAAAAGATTTCGTTTTATTTAAACAGAAAACATTGGGTATTTAAATCTTATTTTATTAAAAAGTGGGTCCAGTATTTTAACCAAACTTAAAAATATTAAATTATTATCCATAGACTACAGTCATAAGCACCGAAACCGGTAATTTGATTGGTCTTAAGCCCACCGACGCGACGATCCTGTAAAACTCACATTGGGTTAGGGGAGTCATGGTTAGTTCTAGTTAGTTAAATCTTTTTTATTTCTTAATTAAGCGCATTCAAAACAAAAGATTTAACTAACCATGACCACCCCAATGTGACAGTTTTGCTTGACCGTCTGTAGCGCTTTATACCAATCAACGAGTAAAGCCACTTTAATTTCTTTTAAAAAATACCCATAGACGACATGGTAAAAAAAACAAAATAAAAAATTAACATTTATTTGCTTTAAAATAAATGAACAGTCGTGTATTTTATCGGAAATCGTCATTTTCGTTATCTACTAAGGTCAAAATTGTTAAATTTTTAATTTTGCATTTTATTTTGAAATTAAATTTTATGCCATTTATGTATACTTTAAAGTATCACTTAAAATAACTTTTTTTTTCTTAAAAACAAAGTGAGTTACGAAGAAAAACAAAAAACAATTATTATTTGCTTTATTTAAAAAAAAAAAAGTGGAAACGTCAAAAAAACTCAGTGGCTTATTTTTTTCTCAATAATAAAAGTTGCGGTGCCTACAAAGACGCCACTGGATCCAAATATAATATAATATTTTTTTAATAGGTTTAAATTGTGGTAATGGTAAGTTTTTGACCTTTTTTTAATACAAATTAGAAAAAAAACAAATATTGCATACAAAGCACCATATCAGATTTTAGGGATTTTGCCGTGCATCAAAATGGCTTTTAGTTTTTTAAACGAAATCGTTTGTCGTACAAAAAAATAGTAAGAGTAGGGAGAGATGGCGGTTTGACCATCCTCCACCCCCGGGGAGCTTATTATCTCAAGATCTCTGACGTCAGAGCAATTATTTAGGAATCTTGCGCAACTCCATATTTAGGGCGTGGCCTAGGCCTGTCACCTGTCAAATGCCAAATGTTACTTGTCACCTGCCAAATGTCAAATGCCACTTGTCACCTGTCAAATGCCAAATGTCACTTATCAAATACCACTTGTCAATATTTGCTGACGTCATTACGTACGGCCCTAGACCTGTACTTGTCAATATTTGCTGACGTCATTACGTACGGTCCTAGACCTAACCCGACAACACCGGGGAGAGGCGGTGGCGGCGCGGGGGAAGGGTAAATAATAAAACACATTGTATATATTATTTTTATTTAAACCACATTGTACATTGACTCTTAGCAATTTTATATACAAGTTTAGATAGTAATACACTACAAGCTATAGCAATTATTTATGGAAGTATTAATGTACTCCTTGCATTTTTACCCAAATAATATTTTCTGAACATACCCCTACTAGAACCAATCAGAGAGCTGTATTTTTTCTCAAGCCGTTATTTTTAACCAATCAGAGAGCCGTATTTTTCTTAAGCCGTTATTTTTAACCAATCAGAGAGCAGTTTACCCTAATAGATGGTTTCTGAACGTACCCCTTGTAATTTCAAGGTCAAAGCATACGTCAACAATAACAAAGATAGTCGCGGTTAGATAATAAACGGTAAAAACAGTGGTAACTAAATAAAAACAGTGTTTGTAGTAAAGCATTTATTATAAAATAAAAAAATACATACATGGTTGTCATATTTCTATATAATTCTTAGAATAATACCTTATAAAATAAATAGCAGTGTTTACAGTAAAGCAATTATTTTTAAATTAAAAACATATTGCTAAATAATTCTTAGAATAATGTATTATTACGGTTATTTAAACTCTTCTCACAGACCCTGTTAATGGTGAATATTTTACAAGTTTGTCGTGAATAATTAAACAGTAAGCATTTGTGTTTGCAGGAAAGTTTTCTTTTGTTTCAATCTCTAACCTTACATCAATAATGCCAGAATTAAGGATTTCATTTTGTCTTGAACAATCAATTACAATTAAGGATGCATTGTTTTTAAATTTTTTAGGAGTTAAAAGTGGTTCGTTTTCTTTTTCGTAGTAGCTTTCTTGAAATTCTGAGTACATTTCATAGAGAGTAGCTATTATACCTCTTGAAATTTCCAAATTTAAATTATCATATGGATAAAATTCAGAATTTAAATAAAGCTTTGCATTTGATACATCACAATGATCAAATAAGCTACAATTTTTCTTGTGGTTATCCTTTCGATCTGTTTGAAAACCTAAAATTATCCATCTTGGTCTTTCCACCTGCACAGAAGTTTTAATGGTCCATGTAAGGTGTTTTCCAATCGGTATTGAAGGATGTTCTGTGAGTTCCCAGCTTCTAAAACCGATATCCAATTCAGTTCCACTTCCAACAATCTGTAAAAGTTCTAGTCGTTCAGCATCGGATACTGTAATATGTGGTAGCCTCCAAACAATTTTATCAATAATAGCTTGTACATTTTCTCCATCGGTAGTGTTAATAACGGCATTTTTATCGGAAGAACTTCTTAACAATATTAGTTCATGCTTAACATTTATAAGTATCTTTTGAAAATCTTCAGCGAATCCTAGTAATGTCCTTAGTGGAACACAAACATTAAAAGTTCCGTTTGAACCCATCCCGTCCCAGGTAAAATCATCTTCAATACTCCAACCAGCGTTTTTATATTTAATTAACTCATTACCATTGTAAGAGACATAACCTTTCATTGTTGCTGCTATTCCAGGATATCTAGTCGAATCAATAACTTTTCCGCCAATTTCAAGACGAATTTCTTCAAAGAGGTGTCCCACAAAGTTGTTTACAAGTTTAGCAGTGTCTGAAACTCTTCCATCGGACCCTTTTAAAAGTCGTCCTTCCAAATAAATATGACTTGCCCAAGGTAGGGTGTATATATCAGTTTGTTGCACCGGTATTCGAATTTCATCATTATTTTTGAAAGAGCTGGAGTACGGTAAATGGCTATGCCTTTCTATTTTTGTAATAGAGTTATCAAAGTTTAGCGAATCTGTCACGTTTAAAATGCTCATTTTCAAAGTTTTTAACAAGAAGCCCTATGGATGCAAGAAATCTTATATTTTCTTCTGTTAAGCTCTTTTTAGTGTTCCAAAGCTGGTTAAAATTGACAATTTTCTTGGCGTTATATTTCACAACCATAACACGTGTGCTCTGCACAACGTTCTGCAGTATACTGACACAAACATTACAAAGTAGTTATTTATAAAGACTTTCTCAAATGTAATCTAATAGTAATAACTTCTCCTCTAAAGTCAACCAATTCACCATCCTGATCAACCAGTTTTAATTTAATGTTGCTGATAATTTTGGTGGATACAGGCATATAAAGCACATTTTGAGGAATTTCTATAATTTTGAAACCAGCTGGTACTGATGGCGAAAATTCATGTATTGTATGAACAAGCATATTATTGTGATATGCGCCAGTAACGATATTACACTCGATTTTAATCACGTTAATTTTCAGAATATTTACAGGTGTTTGCGATACATGTTTAACGTTGGGCTTTAGCAAAATATTATGAAATCCCAACAATTTTCCAATAGAATTTGTCTTAGTAAAGTCAACTGTATGAGAACATTCAAGCTCGCACTTGAGCGTATTAACATTACCCTTTAGGCTTAGGGTACAATTAAAATTATTGATTGCTTTATTTTTTTCCTGTATGGCCTCTTGTAGATAATCATTTATTGCACTTATTTCATATGATCCAATCGGGATTTCTAGAGTAATATTACCCACATAAAATTTGTTATTGCTATTATCAATGTTGGGTATGGCGTTAAACGTTTCTAAACTGACTAAACCAAGCTCGTATTCACTAGTGTCATCTCTCAAGTAGATGGGCGGGTTATAGGTTGCTTCTAAGATGGAACTATTACCACTCAAGCTAAAGGTATGCATGACGGTTGAAGTAAGACTAAATTTATTTCTTGAGTCATCTGTATTTATAGGGTTTTAAATAGAGTCCCAAACCGTTTTTGTATGGTCCTAAATATAAACCGCTACCAGTTTTGCTAATCGCAATAGATTCCATTGTTTTGTTGTGTCTCTTTTCTTCTTCTAATCTTTCTTGCGCCGCCTTAGAATCTTTAACAGCTTTAACGATCCCTGATATTCCGCCGCTAAGTGCTCCTACGGCGCTTAAGCCGGCAAAAAGTGGTATTAAAAATGGTAGAAATCCGCCGACTACAGGTAAAGGTACTACATCTGCAGGTTTTTCTTTTTCCACCCCATTGAATGCTTTCAGAGCTACTTCAGCAGCAGAGAAAAGATCTTGCGGTTTTTCCACGTACAATGCCTCCCTCGCTTTTTGAAACGCGGTCGCGAAGGGAATCCCCTTGCCTCTCCGAGCAGTTTTTTTCTTAATTGATTTTTTCTTAAACTTCTGCATGACCGTACAGCACAAAGTCTTTGGCAATACTAAGGATTGAATCAGAATGTTAAGTATATTTATATATGTTACGCTATACTATAACTGTCATCATTTAGTTCTCACCCGTCATTGAGTCAACACGTGTCTAGAGCTACATAAAGATTATTAACAATAATACCGTATTTAAGAAAAACAGTGCTGTATTTAGAAAAACAGTGCTGTATTTTAGAAAAACAGTGCTGTATTTTAGAAAAACAGTGCCGTATTTAGAAAAACAGTGCTGTATTTTAGAAAAACAGTGCTGTATTTAGAAAAACAGTGCTGTATTTTAGAAAAACAGTGCTGTATTTTAGAAAAACAGTGCTGTATTTAGAAAAACAGTGCTGTATTTTAGAAAAACAGTGCTGTATTTTAGAAAAAACAGTGCTGTATTTTAGAAAACAGTGCCGTATTTAGAAAAACAGTGCTGTATTTTAGAAAAACAGTGCCGTATTTAGAAAAACAGTGCTGTATTTTAGAAAAACAGTGCTGTATTTAGAAAAACAGTGCTGTATTTTAGAAAAACAGTGCTGTATTTTAGAGAAACAGTGCTGTATTTTAGAAAAAACAGTGCTGTATTTTAGAAAAACAGTGCTGTATTTGAAAAACAGTGCTGTATTTTAGAAAAACAGTGCTGTATTTTAGAAAAACAGTGCTGTATTTTAGAAAAACAGTGCTGTATTTAGAAAAACAGTGCCGTATTTAGAAAAACAGTGCTGTATTTAGAAAAACAGTGCTGTATTTTAGAAAAAACAGTGCTGTATTTTAGAAAAACAGTGCTGTATTTTAGAAAAACAGTGCTGTATTTTAGAAAAACAGTGCTGTATTTTAGAAAAAACAGTGCTGTATTTGAAAATAAAGACTGTTATCGCTTAAGCTAATTATTAAAAATATATCTTTACCATGGATTTGAACAAGTTGGACAAGGATGCGAGGCGTAAAATAAATGAAGCTACAGATAGTATTCGAAAAAAATACAAGCTTTTAATGAAGCAGCAACGTGAGAATGGTGAGCTAGAGTTCGACACGAATGATGATCAGCGCTCAGAAGATAAGCGGAGTTTGCAAGAAGATCCAAACATTCTTCAACTCCTTGATAAACATTCGCGTAGTGTAAAAAAATTATATGATTCAATAAAAGCTGGTCGTTATGAGAATGCTGTTATATTGGAAAATACGTATAAACCTTTGGCAAAAATAATATCCAAATCAATACAAAACACTCAATCTGATAGACAACCATTTATACCAAAGTCCTTAAAAAGACGTCAAAGCGGAAATTTTACTCATACAGTAATAAAGAAAGCACGAACTCCTCTTAACTTTGCCAGTCCCATTAAAAAACAAGATGATATAGCTGAACAAGAAGAAGAAGAAGAATATATGGATTATGAGCCGTCGGAAGATGATCAAATGATGGAAGAAGGCGAAACAGAGGAAACTAATTTAGACAAAACTATCTATGAGCACCAACCTGAAGAAAGTTACTTTGATGATGACTTTAGAGTCGACCCACAATTAAATCCTGTTCAGATTGATAGTATTCCGGAAGAATCCTTTCGAGAATATCTAGATCAGTATGATCCGCTACCTAGACAATATGTGGAAGGTTTTATAAAAGATACGGAAAACGAGTACGATCGAAACTATTTAAAACATGATATGACTACTGATCATCTAACTTTCGGTGATTCTCGACTTGAATTTAACGGCCCAGATATTTATGTTAAAGGGGAAAAATTTATTGGAACTCCTGGTCTATATGAACTTATTTTCAAGACCAATCCGTTAAAAAACAAATTTACATCACTAGACGAGCGAGCATTTGCAAAATTGGTTTTACTAACGAATGCTAGTAAGAGAAATTTTGATGAAAACGAACAGCATGCTGGTAATAGAGGTGTCAAGTACATGTTAACAATTAAACCATTACTCGAACGTATAAAAGAGGAGCGAATAAGAAAACAAAAAGAACGCGATAAACAGTTGCGAATTACAAGAGCACAAAATCTTCAAGGCTATGGTTTACCAATTGATACTAAACATAAAATATTTAACAATAATAAAACTGATTATATTTACTGGGATGATCCAAATGAGCTTGTGGATAGATTAAGATTGTTAATGGCTAGCAAGCAAGTGGGTAATAATAACCACCAAAATGAGATTATGAGTATTATTGAAGAGTTAAAGGAAGCCGATATTATTGAATAAAAACAGTTGATTTAGTAACATAACATCATTTTCAAGATGACTCTCGACAAGTTCGGACGTAATTTAACTCATCCATATCATTTAGCAAAAAAGCTTAAAACAGAAGATGGTGTAAAGGATAAGCCCGAAAACAACTTGTATGGCTACATGAATATTATGTTGGTTTGCGAAAAGGGTTTGTCAAAACATCTTTTTATAAATGGCACAAAATTTGATTACTACAGGTTTCCCATTACAAGTGGAATTATTGAATATGTTAATATCGATACACCTGTTAAAACGTATATAAACGCAACAGCATATGAAAAACCAAGTGGGTTGTTACATCAGAAGTTAAATTTAAATGATTATATTTTATTTTTAGGAGATAAAATACGACCACGTACCAAAATATATGCCGAGTTTATAATTAAATATCCTATTTTATAAGGTACTATTCTAAGAATTATTTAGCAATAAGGCAACAATGTATTTTTTAATTTAAAAATAATTGCTTTACTGTAAACACTGCTATTTATTTTATAAGGTATTATTCTAAGAATTATATAGAAATATGACAACCATGTATGTATTTTTTTATTTTATAATAAATGCTTTACTACAAACACTGTTTTTTATTTAGTTACCACTGTTTTTACCGTTTATTATCTAACCGCGACTATCTTTGTTATTGTTGACGTATGCTTTGACCTTGAAATTACAAGGGGTACGTTCAGAAACCATCTATTAGGGTAAACTGCTCTCTGATTGGTTAAAAATAACGGCTTAAGAAAAAATACGGCTCTCTGATTGGTTAAAAATAACGGCTTGAGAAAAAATACAGCTCTCTGATTGGTTCTAGTAGGGGTATGTTCAGAAAATATTATTTGGGTAAAAATGCAAGGAGTACATTAATACTTCCATAAATAATTGCTATAGCTTGTAGTGTATTACTATCTAAACTTGTATATAAAATTGCTAAGAGTCAATGTACAATGTGGTTTAAATAAAAATAATATATACAATGTGTTTTATTATTTACCCTTCCCCCGCGCCGCCCCCGCCTCTCCCCGGTGTTGTCGGGTTAGGTCTAGGACCGTACGTAATGACGTCAGCAAATATTGACAAGTACAGGTCTAGGGCCGTACGTAATGACGTCAGCAAATATTGACAAGTGGCATTTGATAAGTGACATTTGGCATTTGACAGGTGACAAGTGGCATTTGACATTTGGCAGGTGACAAGTAACATTTGGCATTTGACAGGTGACAGGCCTAGGCCACGCCCTAAATATGGAGTTGCGCAAGATTCCTAAATAATTGCTCTGACGTCAGAGATCTTGAGATAATAAGCTCCCCGGGGGTGGAGGATGGTCAAACCGCCATCTCTCCCTACTAGTAAGTGACTTAATTAACTTAAAAGTAAATGATTATTTTAAAAATAATGTTAATTCAAAGAAAACGCAGTGGCGTAATATTTTTTTCCTTAAAAAAATCAATACAAGTCCGAACGCCACTGGTAAAATTTTTTGTAATGTAATGGTTAAAAAAGTGTACCAAATTTTGTAAAAATATCCGTATTGATGGGAAAGTTATGATAAAAAGGCATTTTTGTCTTAAGACTTTAGCTCCCTGTATTTTGAAAACGAAGCATTTTCGAACATAATTTTATTTAAAAACTGTTTCTATTTTCTTGCATTTTATACAGTGTTAAGAGAAAGTTATCAACTTAAAGATCACCCTTTATATGTTATTTATACAGGGTGCTCAACAACTCTCCCAACAAACTTTAAGTGGTGATTCTTCATCAAAAAAAAAAGATTCATATAAACATGTCCTAAAAGTCCTACTTTCGAAAGTACATATTGTTAAGAAAACTAATATTTTTGTTATTATAACCTTTATACTAGTTTAGATATTTTTTATATATTTTAGAGAAGTGCCCTAAGCATTAAAAGACATTTATTAAGCGTACCAGAAAAAAATATTTTTTGTCAGTGTCGTCCGTGAGGGATTTACTGCAAATAATTTTTAAAAAAGGTACGAGTCTGCATTTTCCTCAAAAAAAATAATATCTCGGATTTATGTTAAGGCAAAAACTCTCCCAAGACCGCCGCTGTAGCCAATACCCACCATTCATAGATTTTGCAATATCTGTCGGTTGAACTCATTTTTTGAAAGACACGGAAATAGTAACATATAATATATGTGTAGCTAAAACAGAAGCGTGTTGTTACGACCGGCCACAAATCTTTTTGGGGTTTAATATAAATACCTAAATAAATTTTATGGTCTGTTTTTGCGCCAGACGAAAGAATTTTTAATAAAATGAGGGAAAAAAATCGCAGACGACATGTTTCACTGACGCATTTGCAGGACCGAAGTAAGTGACAAAAAGTAAGAAATGTTTTAAAAATACAGGGTGTCTGGATAGGTGAGGTCATAAAGGGTAAAAAATAAGTCAAAATGATGGCCGCATTCAGGAGTACTCAGCCGTTTTACCGCTTAGTTTAATAAGTATCAAAATTCTTAAATTTAACCAATAGAATGTCTCTATTTTGACAGTTTTAAAAATCCAGGCATCAGAATACTCCTAAATGTGCCCAATGTTGTATTTTATATAAAAAAGTTCTATCGCGCTGCGTTAGGGAGTTATCGAACTTCAAAGTTGGAATAAAAAAACTTATTTTAATTATGACTTTTGAAGTGTTATCACAGTACCAATAATATTTGGACAATTAAATAACCTTATACCAATGCATCTTTTTATAGGTAGGGTGAGACATTTTTTTTTTTCATTTTATGTATACATATTTGACAAAAGTACGAAATTTAACATTTTGTTTTGACTAATTGATTCCTTTTTTTCCTACAATAAGAGGTATACTTTATTTGAATCGATATCTTGTATCGTTTTTCAAAAAATTGCATTTTAAATACGGACAAACCAGCATTCTGAATGTAATACCAAAGACAAGTATAGTTTTACTATAGACCCCCAGAACAATGCTAAATTTTTGGTCATCAGTTTGGACGCTGGCTTGGATGAATTTATAAAGCGGCAAATTATACGTACTGTTAACGTGTGTACTTATATTCCCTCAATGGATGTCCGTTTCATAAATAAACGAGCGTCCAAGCTGAAAACCAAAAATCATTATTCTGGGTGTCTATAGTAAAACTTTAATTGTCTTTGGTAATAACAAAAAAAAATTAAGAATATCATAAAAATTTGATAAAATTACTAAAAACAGTTTTTATTTGTTTTCGTTTCTAATAATTTTACCAAATTTTATTTAATTTTTTTAATATAGGAAACATTTTATTACACACAAAATAATGGTATGTCTGTAATTAAATTTTTAAATAGGCAACTGTCAATGTTGCCCATGGTTAAATCTGGCACTGGCTAATTTAATATATGTACCAATGAATTCTATAAGATTTGAAGTTGAACGAAGCCAATATGTAAACCGTATTATTACAGCCCACAAAGGATTATCTACGGCTGCCTAAATACTAAATACTATTTTAATCTTATGACAGCCATATTTAAAAAATGAAATTGTCTGTAATAGAATAATATAAATTTAAATTAAAATTTAAATAAATACTTATCAATTATCTTATTGTCTAAGACAGAGTGGCGCATTTTCGTTGACCTTGCAGAGTATAGCGAAAACTAAAAGAGATAAAACAAATCTGATTACACAATCTCGATTTTATATTTGAAAGAATTCAGTAGTGAAACTAAATCATGGCTAAGTAGAATTATTTTGGGGATACAAAGTGTTTTCAAATTTTTAGAATAAGCCCGAAACTTGTAAATCGCTTGATTTTAGAAATAAAAAAATGTAGGTAGAAACGTTTTTGGGATTTTTACGTAGAGTTCAGTAGCATTTCTATATTTTTTCCATTAACTTTTATTTGAAAGTTATAAAAGAAAGTTATTTTTTAAGGAAATACCCTGTATATTTTATAACAACCTAAAAGGTATCCTTTAAAACTAAATTAAATTCTACATTCATTATATCAATTTTTAAATTTTTTCGAAAATATGGCCATTATGATGATTTTTTAAAAAACAAAACACCCCATATATTATATTACCGTTGCAAGGATATTATAAAGAGGTTTAACAAAATACCGCATTTGTTATCTTTATCTTTACAGGAAATATGACCATAAAAATCTTAAAAAACAGTAATATTAAAAGAAGAGTTTCGGACTTCCATTGTCTTTATTACATTTATTCACACAACGTTTCGGGCAGTACAATCTCTGTCAGTTTTCAAGTGTAAACTAATCTAGTTCCTAAAGCTACTAACTAAGTTTATATACAGTGGGGAAAGCCATTTACCCGTGATGGAGTTGGGCGCGTTCAAGCATTAGGGTATTCACCCAAGACGCCAGCATCGGTGCGCTTTAAGAGTGGTTTCCAAATGTTTGGTATTTCTACACTTGGTTTGCTAAAAATATTATTGTTGTTCTTAATAAAGACGGCTTTCTTGAATTTTCGCTTTTCCTGTGTGGTTCCCTGTGAACAACCCGAGCTTCTGACCACTTGATGTTATGGTCAGCGACTGATTCTGATGTTTCGACTTCTTTTTTTATTTTGATTTGAATTTCATTTAAACCATTCAAAAGCAACCAAACTCTTCTTTTAATATTAATAATAAAGCATTGTCTACCACATTCAGCATACGTTAAAATATAGTAATACTAATATTTGGAAGCTCATATTTCCAAAACTATTGAATAAAATTATTTTAAATGTGGTAATATTTAAAGGCTATAAAATGCCATTTAATTATCAAATTCCTGACAATGGATATATTTTCGAAACTATTGCAAATTAAATATATCAAATGTGGTATTTTTTACCTCTTTTAAAGCGACCTTTCTATTTGTGATAAAATATACAGGGTGCTTTATTTCTTGTTATAACTTTGAAATAAAAGTTAATGGAAAAAGTATAGGTACGCCACTGAATTTTACGTTAAAATCCCAAAAACTTTTCTAATTACATTTTTTTCTATCTCTAATAATAAACATGATACAAGTGCCTGGTCAAATTGACAAAATTTAAAAATACTATGTTTCTCCAAAACGAATTAAGTTAGTTTACGTTCATTAAGTTTACTTTCACCATTAAATTTGTATAAAAAATTAAAATCGATATTGCGCAATCAGATTTGTTCTTTCTTTTTAGTTTTTAGTATACACTACAAGGTCAACGAAAAGGTGCCCTCTAGACGGGATCTACAGTTCAACGTTGAGTAGGGATGTCAAATTTTTAATAAACATTTATATATCGATGTCGATAAATATCGGTTTGGCTAATATCGATTATCCGATGTATCGAAGAGCAATATATCAATATTTGAGAGACAAAAAACATTATCGATAAAATATCTAATATCACATTTGTTTTTCTTTACAGGTAAAGGGTAAATTATTACGGCATAATAGTAAAAAATAATTTGATACATGATTTTTTTATTTTACTGTACAACATTTTTGACAGTTTTAAAATTTTAAGTAAAAAAATCGCTTTTTAGTTTTGTCTTATTTACCACAAATATCAAAAATATGCAATATCGATAAATCTATATATCGAGAAGTTAGATATCGATAAAGATTATCGATATTTGATTTCCAATATATCGACATTTAAAAATAATCGATATATCGTTGCCATCCCTAAAGTTGACACTTTCAACGATACACTGTGTGGTCACCTATTTAGTTACTAAACGAGTACTATTCTGCCGTCCTATGAAAAAACACCGTATGGTATATAAATAATTATATGCACATACGGTGTTTTTCCGTTGGACAGCAGTATAATATCGCTAAACGTTGCTGATTTTACAAAAGCGGTATTATTGCGATGTTTTTAATGATAGATAAAAATCCAATTTTTAAAGCGTTAAAGAAAATTTACAAAAAATGTAAGAAAATTCTCTTAAAATTTTGTTCTTTGTTTTTCTTTCTGTTTGTGGTGTAAGCAATATTCTTAAAACCACCCCTGTACGCACTTGACAATATAGGTCTGTGATTAATACTCAGAATTCCTTTCAAGCTAAATCGGAGTTTTCCATATCCGTTACGTTTTGCAGTGAATGTGACTCGTCTAGCTTCAATCAGGAAAGTCACAGGATGTAAAAATGTAAGGAAGGTGACAAGTATGGTGTTGCTTGTTGCAGTGTTGCCACTAATACTTTAAAAAACTGCATAAATGGTGCATAAAGTTGAGTCTGTTAGTCCAAGATTCGAATAGGAAGCGACTTGCACACATCAGTTTACCGAGTAAAAACTATTTTACATTAAAAATAGTATTTAAACAAAGAGAGGGCAACAGGGTTGCCTAAAAATTATGTTTAAGGCTATATTTAAATTAAAAAAAAAAATTAAAATGTTTGGCACACCTTGCAGAATAACGATTTTTATTTTTTTAACTCCACATGATAGTAATAATACAGGATGATCACGAAACTTAAGGGGTGATTCTACTTCACAAAATAAGGGTAGAGCTTCAAATATTTTTTTCAAAATGTCATTCCGTTTCGAGTTACAAGCCGTCAAAGTTCAATTTTTATTTTGGTTTTTTCGCCATATTGCATTTATTTTTTAACCAATCCAGTTGATATTTGTCACACAAATCCAGCTTTGCAGATTCTGAAATTTTAAGACAAAAATACTTTTTTAAATACCGCCAGAGGGCACTCTACCTAAAACTTAAAATTTATTTACATCATAACTTTTTATTTTGACAGATGTCGCAAAGCTGGGGGCGCCATTTTATAGACAATTAAAAACTTAAAAAATAAGGTACTCTCTATTACAATCGATAAACCTCACCGTTTAGGCACCAATAGACATCAAAGTTTTCATCAATTTCAATCAAATTACCTACATATATACAGGGTGTCCAGTAACTCAACCGACAAACTTTACGGGGCGATTCTACAAAAAAAAATAAGAAAAAAACTTCAAATAAACATATGTCCTAAGCGTCTTAGTTTTTGAACTACGGTGTGTTAAATATTTAAAAAATAATAATAATTTTTTAAAAGTTTTTATCTAATACACAGATGGGTGTAGGTTGCTTCTCATTTGGATTTTGGACTATATTAAGTGTGCAACAAAAGAAAATCCCTTTGTTAATAATTCGTCAGAAAATTTAATCTGTTAATAAATTATTTACATGACAAAAAAATATTAAAAGCCCTTAGTTCAATTTTATATTAAAAAATTTAAAAGAATGGCAAAAAAATTAAAAATTGTTTGGGATTAAAGAATGCCTGTTTAAAAGATTATTAATAATCTCTTTAAAAATGTTTAGAAGTACGCCCTACAACCAAGTCATGGCCTTTCCCTTTTTAATAATATCCTTTTTAAAAGTGTTGACTTACTCTAATAAATTTCTTTTAAGTTACTTCCATAAAATATTTCAAGAATTATATTTTGTAGCTTACCGTCAACTTCTGTTTGTAGCACTAATAAAAATACAGACAAAAATATGTGTTCAGCTTATAGAGTTTTTAAAAGTAAGGATTACTTAATTTGATTTAATATTTAATTTAAATAATTTGCGTTTTTCCACGTTTTGACAAAAATTACGTAGGTTTCGAAAAATGCTAGAATTATTCATTTAAAACTGTTTTTGCATCACGTACTTAAAGAGTTTATTGGACACCCTTGCATTTACTATTAAAGAGAAACGGAAAATCTTCGTAGAGTCGAGCAAGGTATTTACTTTGAGACATTGATAGCTAAATAATCTTTGCAGTTGTAACCACAGTTACGTTTCATTATTAATAAAAGGTAAAAGACGACATTCGGGCAAGGCGCAAATTAGGGCAAAACGCAAATGGGAACGTGTCCAACGCGTGCGACGCGAGAAACTATATCACTGTCACAAAAATCAACGTCTTTTTGATTAGACGCCTCGCTACTCAATTTGCGTTGTATAATTTAATTTTATAAGGTACAAAAGTACTTGCTGTGCTGTGTCACCTCTCACGCGTTATAGGTACCTTAATTTGCGCCTTGCCTAATACACGTATAACGCGTGCGACGCGATGCAGCTTAGCACGTAATTTTGTAACGTAATAAAATTAAATTATACAGCGAATTGATTTTTGTATTATTGTCACAGTTTCCCGCGTCGCACGCGTTTTGGTGTGATTATGTTGGAGCGAAGAGGACCGAGGTTAGCAACGCGGCTCGACAAAAGATGTTACAGTAATATAAGGCTGCTTTGGGCGAGCAGCGCTGCTAACGCCGGTCCTCTTCGCTCCAACATAAACACAGCCTTAGACGCGTCTCAATTTGCGGCTTGCCTAAGGCACGACTTTAAAAATGTCTGATAATTAAACAAAGCAGTTATTATTTTTAAATTTAGGTTTTGAATTTAAATTAGAATTGAATGATACTAAATAGGATATGTTGCTTTATTCTTTGGTTAAAATAAAATTGAACCAATTTAAATCACTAAATTAGTAGGTATATTTTATTAGAGAGAAAAGTTGTGGGCACTTTTACATAATAAGTATAAGAAAAGTGCTGCTTATTTTACAAATTACAAAAGAATAACTACAGCTAGCTTAGAATCTAATGATATTAAAAATAAACAAAACAACAAAACTTTATTTCTCTAAAAACAAAGGGCGCGAGCGATAAGAAACTGTAGTACTACAAAAGCAAAGCGTGCACGCGTAAACGCGACTTGCACCACGTTATGTGGCTAATTAGTTTGCGATGTATAATTTAATTTTATTGGGTTACAAAAGTACGCGATATGCTGTGTCGCACACGAAACACGCGTCTTAATTTGCGTCTTACTTAAAAGATTTTATACGATGTGTTACAAAAAATATAAAAGAATAAAATTAATATAATAAAGATACGGCAGCAATAATTAAAAACCTTTTAGAGAATTTTTTTCTATGACCTTAAAAAAATGCTCGAAACTCGAAAATGTCATAGTCTAAGATCCGAATAGGAAGCGACCTACAGACTTTCTGTTTACTGAATAAAAACTATTTTATTTCAAATATACTATTTAAAGAAAGGTATTGCCAGAAGCTTGCCTCAAAAAATATGTTAAGGGCTATATTTTAATTAAAAAATGATTCCTAAAATTGAGCACATTCGTATATCGACATTTTTTTACTTTATATGATAGTACCAATATTATAAAGAGTAAAGTTTTAAACTTTTGTTTGTTTGTAAGGGCAAATCTTTGAAAATATTGGGCCAATCATATTTTTTTCACAATGAGAAAGCTACACTAATCAGAAATGCTCTGGGTTATATTTTTCTATGATTAAACAAAAAGTTTAGAGAAAAATATCATCAACACCCAATGAAGTGGGCAGTGGTTGGCCAATGTCTTATACTCTAGAATATGACTTGTCTAATAAATTCGTTAAAACCCGGTTAAAAAAAATCTTTAAAATATTTTAAAAAACCTTTAAAAAATGTCTTTATTTTTAATTTAAAAATAAGAGTTTAACCGCTACAATTACTAAAAACACACACACACAGTTCTTTTGGTTTTCCTAATGACTTTATCTACTTAAAACTAAAATTAAAATAATTCAGATAAAACATGGTCCCACCAAATTTATGGGACATTTTCACTAAGTCAGCGGCATATTATAAATTACCAGTACTTAACCCAAAATCCTAGAGAGTAACGACGTAGTAAACGTCCCCATATTTTAAATTCTTTTACATGGTCTCGGCATTAAAGCAAATATTTAAATAAATTGATATTTAAATGTATGACTCTTCAGTTTAAGTTTATAGGCATAATATTTAAATGTACGACTTACAGTTTTTCTTGACCGTGTTGTAAGATTTTAATATAAGAATGGTTTAATTGGTAAAAATACAATACTAAGGCGACAATTTCTTAATTTTTTCTATGAAGAAAAGTTCCTATAAACATATGTCTGGACTTGCTTCATTTCTGAATTACCAGACGTTAAAGTTTGAGAATTTTGAAATTTTTAAATATTTTAAAACCTCTTAACCGAATTTAAATTAAATTTGTTAAACTTATTTAATGTAATAAGGCACTTATGAAGCGCTACCTAAATTATAATTATCGGGTACAGTGGCGACTTAGCCAGCACTATACCCAATACTATTGAAAAAAAACGCTACCAATTTTGTATAGGCCGTATATACATATATATATATATATATATTTTTGATTGTGCAAAAAAATGCTACTTTTTGTTTTTTTTTATGGTTTCTTCGTATTTCACTTTGTTTTTGAGAAAAAATAAAGTCACCCTAATTATTTTCTTTTAAAAGTACGGTTTTCAGGCATTAGAAAAATAAAAATATTTGCATCATTCAACCGAACAAGACAAAAATAATACCAAGGCAAGACTTGCCCCAAATATTGCATGCAGCAGATGTTGGGCAACACATGCATTTTGCGAGCTTTATGTGCGATGGTACGAGTGGTGGGCATTATAGTCCAGGAGGTAGCGACTTCGGCAGAACAAGAATTTAAGGTTAGCTGATTTTTAATATATTGTTCTTCCTCCTCTTTCGGGTAGATTCTCGACTGTCTTGCTGGCAGTAGCGTTTGCATTGGAGCCTAGAAGTTACCTTAACATTTATAGCTGTTATCTTGACATTCAAAAATGTTACTGATATATCAAAAAATGGTCATATATTTTTGTTCAAGTTTCATCAAAATATTCCGAACGGTTTAGAAGTTAGAAGGGGCACCAATACATAATGAGCAATGATAAAAGTGTCTGACAATACAAAAAATATGTTTGGTAAACTTATTTAAAGACAAGAAATTAAAAATTAGGTTTCTTAATTTTTTTAAACCTTGGATTATTACCTGTACAGGTAGGATAAGAACTAATAAACGCAACCACCTCCGCCTGCCCCACAACCCAGGGCCTTTCCAGAAAGGGAAGAAGAACAACATATCAAAAAATCAGCTGACCCAAAAATTTTTTCGGGAACGTTGCTACTTCCTAAACAATTATGTATTTAATGTATATGCGCGGTAGTAACTTTACCTGGCATGTTGTATTATGCGTGTAGTGTGTTGTGTGTTTGATTTATCATTGGTGGACGTCCCACTCGAAGTAATACAATGATAGGATATACATACTTCTACCTTGGTTGTTATGTTTATTTTTTCTAATTATTTAAAACTATATGAAATCCGTCGAAACTCAACACTTTTTTAAAAGACATGGCAACTCTGTAAATCCCATGATCAGTTGCAATTTACTTTACTTGTATTTCAAAAAGGGGACTTTAAAATTAATTTGTAGAGAAACTCCGCAATTTGTTTTGAAAAGTCTCTACTTCGATTTTAACCGTGTAACTCGGATTTGAAGACGAATGTGACAAATTGCTATTCGCAGTAAAAGTAAAGGAAGCTTTATTAAAAAAGTAGAAAAAGAAATCCGTAATACAGGGTACTATATTCTAATTTATTTTCATTGCGAATTTTAAAACAAATAGGGTTAGCAAGATGGAATTATTACATAAAGTTGATCTAATCCTTCGTTGTTGAGATATCTGGATTAAAAAAAACACTTTCTGTATGGAGAGGTATTTGCTGTATGGTTAGAGCTTGACAGGGTGTTTTAATATTAAATGCTTATCATAAAAAGTGTGAATCCTCAGGTGATTTATAAAATAAAAGTTCATATTTTTTTATCTTTAGACAAGCCACGAAGGCTAAAAGCCTAAATACTAACGTACGGTGGGTATCTTGAGCGAGGTAAGAGGAAGTTTGTGGACACGGGACTTAAATACTTGAAGATTTGGGGGAAGAAAAGACCTCCGCGGGCAGCAGGTTCTACAATCTAGAAACTCTAGGGATAAAAGAACGAACAAAGTGGGAAGTTCGGGGTCTGTCCAGTTGGACCGTATAGGGATGCATACGCGCGGAACCACGAGTTTCTCTGTTGGGAACCGTGAGTGGAGGAACTATACTGGACAATTCTTTAGAGCAGAAGCCATGGATTATTCTATATTCTAAATATCTAACTTTTAAGATACAGAGTGGTAATAAAAGCCAATTTTTCTAAAAACGGGCAGTGATTTTTTAAAATTTATATATCTTAAAACGACTAAATAAATTAACTTTTACCAGGTGTACCTATTTTATGTAAAATATATTAAAAAATAAGAATTTTATTCTAAAAGGTACTTTCTGGGTTGCCTAAAAAGTTATTTTGTCTTTAATTTTGCAAGATACAGCAGATGGCGCTCTCTAGAGTTTAAAACTCCCCTAGCCGCATATTCCGATAATATACCTATAACACAACCCCAAAAAAAAGTTTATACACAAGAGTCAAACATATATATTTCCATGTATTTTTTGACGCTGAGTCCAATCCCTAGCTCAGAAATGGCCCAACATGTCTGGAATTGTCCCCACCGGCCAGAAATGGCCCCCATATACCCTTAATTACGGTTTTTGCGATATGGCGGGGTCGAGGGTGTATTCTAAAGCCAAAGCCAAATTTGTGCTTGACAAGTCTACGGCTAACTGAAATATCCAATTTAAAACCGGAAAAACGACTCCTTAGGAGCCGGAAAATCGTGTTTTAGACGTAGCAATACCAACAATATAACAGTAATATTTTCATGTACTTTTGAATTCTGAACCTTGCACATTAAGCAAAAAGTTTTTGCCTTATTAAAATTTCCAGTGTGGGACCGGAAAAATGACTCCCTATGGTCCGAAATAGCTATTTACGTTACTAGACCGGAAAATGGTATTTTACGGGTCGACGAAAAACATTTACAGGGCGAGCCGTAGGCGAGTCCTGTAGTTTTGAGGAGACCCGTAAAAATTATTTCCGGTCGAGTATCGTACATAATTTTTTTTTAATTGACCGGAAAAAAACTGTGTAAATTTTTAGTGTTATATTTAAACGACAATAAGGCAAGGCTGCTTCAATTATTTCATCTGGATTTTCCATGTCTGACTCCATTTTGGCAAAATGATGCTTTCTTTACTTTACAATATCTTGAACTGTCAAATAGTAACAATTGAACTCTGACAATTTTTGTCATGGCTAACAGGATTTTTGATATCAGGGACCGGAAAGTAAATGAGAGACCGGAAAGTAAACTAGGGACCGGAAAGTAAATTAGTCCTGTAAAATAGCATTTTCCGCTTAAAAAATTGAATGGAAAATTCAATTTTCCGGTCAATTAAAAAAAAATCCTATTTTAGACGTAGCAATCATAACGGCGGGATTTTTATGTTATTTTAGATTTTTAAGCTTAAATTGTTCTACACAGGTTTTTGCCCAAATAAAATTTCCTGTTTGGGACCGGGTAAAGGACCGCTTAGGGGCCGTAAAATCGTGTTTCAAAAGTAGCAATCACATAAATTCGGGCCCATACACTATGCGCGTACAGTTTTTCGCCCGTTGAATTTCCCAGTTTAGGACCAGAAAAATGACCCTTTAGAGGCCGGAAAATCGTGTTTTGGACGTCTCTATCGCAATATGGGCATTTTCCGTTCTTTTAAATTGCAAAACTTATACAGTGCTCGGAAAGTCTTTGGTGGATTTCAGGCCATATAGAGGCAATTTTCGGCTCGTGACGCCAATTCTAGACGTGTAGGACCATTTCTAAGCTCAGAATCAAATTCAGCGTCGAAAAATACATGGGAATACATATGTCTGACCCTTGTGAAGTTGTGTCATTAACAAAACCAATAAAAAAATTAAAACTAGAATACATATTAGACATCCTGCACCTCTAAAATTATCCACTTCTGGACAAAGGTGAATTAAGTTAAATCGTCATATTTCATATACAGCAGGTGGCGCTCTCTAGAGTTTATAATTAACTTGATAAAAAAATCATTTCTTACCTTTCAAAACTTCCCCTAGCCGCATACTCCAATAATACACCTATTACACAACCCCCCTCCAAAAAAAAAGTTTATACACAAAAGTCAAACATATGTATTTCCATGTATTTTTCGAAGCTGAATCCGATCCCTAGCTCAAAAATGGCCCATCACGTATGGAATTGGCCACACGGGCCGAAAATGGCTAACATAGACCCTAAAATACGGTTTCCAGGATAGGGCGAGTTTGAGGGTGCATTCTAAAGCCAAAGCCAAATGTGTGCTTGATAAGTCTACGGCTAATTGAAATTTTCAATTTAAAACCGGAAAAATGACCCCTTAGGGGCCGGAAAATCTTGTTTTAGACATAGCAATCACAACAGTGGGATTTTTATGTTGTTTTAAATTCTGAAGCTTAAAATGTTCTACACAGACTTATGCCTAAGTAAAATTTCCTGATAGGGACCGCAAAAATGACCTCTTAGGGCCGGAAAATCGTGTTTCAGACGTAGAAATCACAACAGTGATATTTTTATATACTTCTAGTTTCTGGCCCTTACACTATGTCCAAAAAAATGCCTCCTTAGAGGCCGCAAAATTGTGTTTTGGACATCCCTATCGCAATAGTGGTATTTTCATGTACTTTTACAGGTCGGAATCGGATTTAGCTTTGAAAAATACATGGGAATACATATGTCTGACTCTTGTGTATGAACTTTTTTTATGGAGCTGTGTTATTAACAAAACCTATAATAAAACCAAAACTGGAATATATTTTAGATATTCTGTATCCCCCAAATTTTCCACTTCTGGACAAAGGTGAATTGAGTTAGATCGTCATATTTCAGGATCAGTAATTTGTTTGCCGCACCTTTTATAGACACCCTGTATACATTATTAACAAAATATTAGCTACAGAAAGGATAGTTTTTTTTATTATTTTGAATATAGAAATAACCTATAGTTTTGTTGCCGCATATTATGTTTATAATCCTGTATGAAGTGGAAAAAGATTGAGTTTTAAGAATGTAGAAAAATATACAAGATCTTTTTTTATTAAGAATGTTAGCGTATATCGCAAAATAGACCTTTTTTGTGCCAATGGATGTGAAACACATTTTTTTTTATTAGTTCAAGCTTATTTTTAAAAAACGCATTTTAAGAACCTCATTTGTTTTAAAGTTAATTTGCAAATAAAATCAAAAATATAGACGCCCATCCTGATTTTGAGGTCTTTCTTGATAAGCTGATCATGTTTTCTTCTTGAAATGCATGGAATATACAGGAATAGGTGTCCCTCGACCAACTGCAGCTATCAATCTTTCGAAAAGTAGGCCTTGAAATATTTTAAAAAATTGAATTGTAAACTGAATAAAGGACATACGACTAAACTATTTTAATAGTTTTAACACTTTTAATTATACCACAAGTTAGTATCAACTTTCTTATTTTAAAAAGGATACTTGGTTTATTAATAAACATTTTATATTAAATTTAAATTCTGCATAAAATTTCAAATATATTCTATGTTTATTATCACATACCTAAGTCTTACCGATTTTGACTAATTTACGTCAGTAAAGTTTTTAAGACAACACATAAGCTTTAATTTATTTTTTGACAATACACTTTTTAAAAATCGAAGTTGGGTCCTTTAAAGAGAAAGAACTTTTTTCGTGGACGGTAATTTTATTTTAAAAATTAATTCATATAATATAAATGTATTTTCCCAATAACATTTTGCTTAAAAATAAAATATTAAGGGTAGTTTACTCTTAAGAAAAACGCATGCATGTTTTTGAAAACCCTGTATACAAAATCAGTATTTTATCTTCGTGAATCATATTTTTTTATAAGCAAAAATGCTTATAAAAAGTTGCTATTTATCGAAAATAAAAAATGTTGGTCCATTTGTCCTTTTTAAACCCCATCCTTGGACAGTCTGTATAACAAAAATAAACGTTGAAAGTAAATTTTAAACAAACCCTTAAAGCCAATTCTTTAAAATAATTTTCCTACTTTTCTCCCCTTCTATAACACAACAAAAAAAAATTACATATCTGTGGCTTAAACCTAAGGGCAAAGTTAAAATTATTTTGTATAAGTGGCTCTCACAGTCCACTAAGTAATTTATTTTAACGTGTATATTTGGGTCGCTCTTTTATAAAGGAAATCCCTAAAAAGCTTTTTTTTTCCTTTTTTCCCTCTAAATTACATTAGTTACTAATTTGGGTGTAGGAAAATTGCCTCAATTTTTGGACAATATAAAAGAATCTAAACAAATTATAGCACTTGTCACTCATTCTCTAATCTGTTCTTTTTTGTGTACAATTTAATTTACCAATACAAAAGTAGGCTTTTTATCATGACTTTTTTCGCAGAAAAAGGAAGTAATAAAAAGGTCATAAATACTAGCTTGGATGGACGTGTATCGCATTATATCAAAACTTGGTGTACTTTGTCTAACTGTAATAGTATATTACATTACAAGTGTGGAAAACGACTAATTTCACACGAGTGGGAATATTGTAGCACGAGGCGTTAGCCGAGTGCAACAAACCCACGAGTGCAAGAAAGTCATTTTCACACGAGTACTATACACTATTTTTCCTACGACCACAAAGTATTCACCAAAAAAAAATTAAAGTTTGTCTTTACAGAAAAAATAAAAAAAATTGAGAACTTTGCAACACTAGGGTGATATTTACTTTGCAACACTAGTGTGATATATACTTTTCCTCACTGCTATATTACACTATTTTGACCATATTTTTACATCGAAAATCACCTACCTAGAAGCACAACTTTTATCATTTTGGAATTTAAAATCGCCCTCACTTAATAAAAATTGTATGGTTTTGTTAGGTAATAACGGTAATAGTTTAATACGGTTTTCTGCTATTTTAAGGATTTTTAAAAAAATATTGATACTTATATATTTTAGACACTCTTCTAAATAAAACGTAAGTGGCGCATATCCAAAATATTCCGTTTTTAAAAAATATCAGTAAACAAACTTACGGGACCGGGGAGTGAAAAGGGGTGCTGGGTGGGGTAAAATTGGTAAAACGAGTTAATGAAACTAAACATCACATGTAAAATAAGTAAAAATAACAGTTTTTCCCCATATTTTTAAGAAAAAATATAAAAAATATGAAAATTGTAAATGCATAACCTAAAGTCCTAAAAGTAAGGAAATAACGACTACCAAACGTCAGTTACCATGCAAAATATGGAAAGCATTTGGCAACGTCGGAAGGGTCTGATTCTATTTATGAATGGATAAAAGAAAGTGGATTCATAAAGTGTGTATTAGCCTTAGGTTTAATAAGGGATTAAAAAAAAGATTTAACTAGTTGTTTGAGTACACGAAGAATGAGAGAAAGGAATTTGATCTATAGGTGTTTTTTCTCTAGCGCTTTAGGTCGAACGGTCAAGCGGCAAGGCTGTCTCTAATAGTGCGTGCTCAAAGGTAAGAGGGTGATTTTTAATTTTATCTACTTACCTGACAACACTGTGCCACTGAGCGAGCAGTCAGTGAAAGTTGTTTTTTGTGGTTATGTCTATTTTTGTTTATGTTTTTATTTTTCGGAAATTTTATCATTACTTTTTTCAATATTAAAAGAAAGCTTATACTGTGTACTTAACGTTAATAAGATGATTTTCGCTAATTTGGGTTCTACTGTTTAAGGTAAGTTAAAAGTTTTTTTACTGTCACTACAATAAATATGTCACTTGCAAAACCAATAGCAGTTTTTAGAATGACATCATAATACATATCACATGAGTGTTGTAAAGTACTTTGCAACACTAGTGCTGTAAAGTACTTTGCAACACTAGTGTGATATAACGCATTTCCTGTGCATGAAACCAGTGGGCTATTTGCTATTTTTACAAGTGGTCGTAGGAAAAATGAATTAAACACTTTATTATAATTTACTAATAGTCCGTGAAGTAGAAACGTCGAAAAAATCAGAATTATGGCTGATTTTGCAATATGTTGTTCTCCCTCCTCTTTCGGGTAGATCCTCGGCTATCTGGCTAGCGTCAGCGGTTGCGTTGGCGCCCAGCTGTGACCTTGACTTTTAGACGTGTCACCTTTAACATAACAGTCAATATAGAGGTGTCACCTTAAACATAACAGTCAACATAAAAAATTTAAAAATTATATTTCCAAGGTTTCCAAGTTTATACCATTTTCTTTAAGTTGGACAATTTTAAAATTTTAAATTGAATACCCTATTTTTATTATTGTAATCAATTGCTTGTATCAACTTTATTATGACCTGATATTATAGTTTTTTTACTACTGACAATTTTGGAGATATGGCATTAAGCCTAAATCAGAAACTACCAGGTATGGTCAATTATCTCAAAAACGATCCAATCTAAATTTGTCAAAATTACTACAGGTGTGAAACGTGTGAAAACATTTAAAATTCAGGTATTGCATTTGCAATGTTTCATAATTAAATTTCCTAATTTCCTTTACTTGACTTTTTTAAGAATTTTGAAAACGTCGCGAAAATGCTATTTATGAACTTAAAAGGTCCAGTTTCACCCCTGTACTAATTTTGACGAATATTGGTTGGATCGTTTTTAGACAATTGATCATACCTAGCCATTTTTGTATTAATTTCGAAAAAGCATGATTTCATATCATAATTTATAATAAAGTTGATACAAGCAATTGATTACAATAATAAAAAATAGGGTATTTTATTTAAAATTTTAAAATCCTCTAATTCACAGAGAAAACTATAAACTTGGCAACCTTGCAAATAAATTCTTTTAATTCTTCATGTTACGTTACCCCTTGGTACAAAACTTGGTTTATTTAAATTTGACGCTTGCTGAGATAATCCACCGTTTCGGTTTTTTACTAACCCTGTATTAAATGAAAGCCATTATACAAGGTGTTTAAAAAATATGCTGCTAAAGTTTAAATGACGATTTCTTCATAAGACAAAAGCTTTTATGCGACCTCAAATCTTTCGTTTTTAAAATACAGCTTGTTAAAAAAAATGTTATATTTAATAAATATCTTAACTATCCCTTGTTCAAGGCAAAATTAGCTTGTTAATACTACGAATATACAAGTTTAAATAAATTCTAAAAGTAAATAATTAAAATAATCAAAAACTAAAATTAAAAAAAAAAACACCTGTATCATCGTAACAATGCATTTTGAAACCTATGTTTATAGTAATTAATGGTACACAGAAAAACCACAAATCTTTTGTGAATTAATCTGAAGATTTATTAAACACACCTTTATTTAAAAGTTGATGATACAGGGTGTCAAAGAGAAAAACATATTTTTAATTTATTGTTACAAGTTTACTTTCTAAAAAATTATAAAGTACGATATTTAAGGTTTATTTAGCGTAAACTTTTTAAATTCTATAATAAGTTTTTGTGCAAACTAGACGCTACATACACTACTTTAAATTTCTTTAAAGCGTCGCAACTTTTTGTGCTACCCAGTATCTACTATTTAGGCGAACCAGTAAACTCTTTAAATTTTTGTAATGATTTTGATATATTTGCGTTTAAGGTGTTTAGTTTAACCGAAACATGCCAATTGTTACAGCCTTTTAGCTATAGTTACAAGTGCTACATTATTATACAAATGGTCGTGGTGGAGCTAAATTAACTTAAACTCAAATATTATTGTGTGGCAAGAGTGTATTGGTTTACTTAGATGGTCCATACAAGGTATTACAAAAAAGGTTTTGAAGGTTAAGTGATATTTAAAGTAGTGTAGGTAGCGCTCTGTAGTTTACATATAAAAACTAATATCGAATCGGAATAGTTTATTTTCAAATTTTTAAAACGCAGTTATCAAAATAAATCCTTTTTTAAGTCTTGCACCCTGTATCTTCCTTACTATCGACCCTGTATACACTTTTTTATCAAAATTTACTTAGAAAAGAGCGAAGTAGAAGGAAAGCCTTTATTTTTTTATGTAATCAGGTATCACCCTGTACAAACTATCCGTTGCCGTTATATTTAAAACAATAATTTGTTTAATTTAATAATAGTACTGGCTAAAAGACTGCCGGCGGTTTTGCTCAATTATAAAAAGAAATAAAAAATATATATTTATGTATATGAAAACCGCCATTCGGCGGTTTTGCTTATAAAGACTGTTAAAAACGGCCAAAAAATAGTTAAAGTTTATTTAACCTAAATAATTAATAATTAATAGTTATAATTGTTTATTTGGGTGCCATAAGCGTTTAATAATATAGTTTAGTTAAAAGCACCCTTTGGAAAAACAAATTGGAGTAGTAAAGCGAAATGGAGGCAGGCAAATAAAACCACTATTGTATTTATTCTAACGTTTCGTGGCTGGATTGCCACTTTGCAAGGGCCTATAATTAAAAAAAACATTACAAAACTATTTTATCACATGCACCCAATAATTTACAACACTAATAAATAATTTTAAAAAATATTGTCAGGCAGGAAAGGCATAGAAATTACTTATCAGGACGTCATCGTCAGCATTAAAGTAAGCAATAAGATACATATATATTTATGTATATATATATATATATATATATATATATATATATATATATATATATATATATATATATATATATATATTATCTCCGAAGATATACAGAGTACGACAAAAAGTGAGATTTTTTTATTTTTTTTATGAGACACCCTGTATATTGTATAACCAATTAAAAGATGTTAAAAGATCTTTTAACGAGCTATACATAAATATTACGTTTAATATATATATATATATATATATATATATATATATATATATATATATATATATATATATATATATATATATATATATATATATTTATATATATGAATAATTTTAAAAAATATTGTCAGGCAGGAAAGGCATAGAAATTACTTATCAGGACGTCATCGTCAGCATTAAAGTAAGCAATAAGATACATATATATATATATATATATATATATATATATATATATATATATATATATATATATATATATATATATATATATATATATATATATATATATATATATATATATATATATATATATATATATATATATATATATATATATATATTTATATATATATATATATATTAAAAAATTTTAAAATTGGAAAATTATATGTCTTAAAATTAAAATACCAGCAATAAAAATTTATTAAGAAAAAAATATAAAAAGAAAAAAAAGTTATTTATCTATCCGAAATTAAACCGGGACCTTTTGCTTACTTTGCTTACGGGTAAACGCTCGTAACCCTTGAGCCACAGGCAAGAACTTGAATACATTTATTAGGCCTTGATATTAAGCTTACAGAAATTAGCCGTGTTAATAAATTATTTATCTTGTAACTTTTTCCTTTTCTTGAGAATTTAAAAGTTTGTTCCACCCTCAATACATGCATACTTTAATTGGTAATACTTTAGTTTTAATTCTATGAAACGATCACTTTTCTCTTGCCGATAAAATACTTTTGGCTTTTCTTTTTCTAAACAATGTACATATATTTAGATTTTCTAACTTATGAATAAATTTGACATAATCTTCGTAGGTGTCAAACGTGTCTCCCAGATTTATTTTTGTTTGTTAATCAATAATAAAAATAATACCTATTAAACAAACAATGATTAAAACTAGGTAAACTTTTATTAATATTCTGCGGTTTTCAATAGATTTTATAAGCAAAACCACCGGACAGCAGCTTTTATCGATAAAATAAGTAAAAATCCAAATTAATTGTAAATTTCGACGGTTCTTATATACGTAGATGTAAAAAATCTTCAAACGGCGGTTTTTTCTTAAAATTGAGCAAAACCGCAATCGGTCGTTTAGCCAGTGCCTTTAATAATTAACTCCCAGTTTATTTAAATATATTTTTTAGCTTTTATCTATTATATTTTACGGAGGATTTTTACTCTAATAATAAGCGATAAGTATCTAGCAGAACTTTTTTCCCAACAAAATACGTAAAACGTTCTTACACCTAGCGTTGCGTGATCTGCATAACAATAACCTTATAATGGAGTACTAAAGTTTACCGTTCTATAGTAATTTATCTTAATAATCACAAAGTGCTTTTTTATTTTACATATCTAAATATATCCTGCGTTTTACAGGTTTTTGTTAGTTTGTTAGTTTTTGTTAATTAAGTGATACATAATATTTAAATTGGTAATATTCACCTAGTCTTTTATTTATTTATTTATTAGGACATTTATTAACACAATACAATACTGTTACGGACATTAAAAATAAGTGTTAGTTTATAGAATTGTATAAAGTTAGGACCTTTTAATTTAGTCTGATAATTTATTTAAATAATTTACCTTAGATTTTCCAAGTTCTTTCATCAGTTTCGAAGATTTTCGAGAACGTCCGAATTAGCCATTGAGAACCTTTATGCCATCCTGTACTATGGAATTTTCACGATATTTCTCGAAGATTCTAGATCATTCTTTACTCTTCCACCATACTATAAAAGCGCGACGGGAAACCTCCGATCAGTTAGTACAGAATCGACTTTTGTGCTGTAAACTTCGAGACATTGACAATTTAAGATTTTGCCGTTATTGTAACCATAGTTAGTTACATTGTTAATAAAAGTATAAAAACGAAAGCACGTGTTTTTATACGAGGTGATTTGGAACAATACGATATACTATACTAACTATACTATACTATACTATACTATACTATACTATGCCAAAGGGCTATTGACCTAGGTACTGCTGCCCAGTATTTTTAGATAAACAGTAATATTTTTAAATCAGTCTTGTGGTACTGGAATGGAGATTCAAGTGGGAAGATAGAGAAAAAAAGGAAGTATGTATTTAAAAGAAAAGTTATTCATTGGTCATTTCTTCTAAATGTTTTATAATTGTTCTGGTTGGGAACTTAAATGCCGGGTTCTGTTGCTGGTAGTCAGTTCTCGGTGTGCATAGTGGTTGGAAAAGGGCGATATTGTGCTGCTTCGAGGCAACTTTCTTAGATAACTGTTTTAGCCTATCAGAAATTGGTTGGATGTGGATGGTGTCATAGTAGCTGATTTGACGGATTATGTAGGAGATTCGTGGGATGTCGTGTTTTTGTTATTATGCAAAGAGATATAGTTATAGCAACTTAAGGGTTCTTCATTGCTTTTTTCCTTACATTAAGAAACATTGTATGACCATATTCAAAAAGGGGTCTGCATATGGATTTGTATAGTCATGTGGTGATTTTTTTGCTTATGCTTTGATCCTTGTATGTTAAAATTATAAAATGTTTGGCCCTAGCTATAGTCTTTTTTTTAATGGTAGATGTATGTTGATTAAAGTTCAGTTTATTATCAATTGTTTTTCCTACATATTTCACCTGATTTTTGGCTGTATTTCGTGGTTGGCTATCTTAATTGGAGGAGAGCAATCTTTATTATCTTGGTAAAAGATAATAAACTAAGACTTTGTAGGATCTTGATGTATTCTTCATTTATAGAACAATGTTAGGGTTGTGTTTATTAAATTAGGCAGATTATTTTAAGCTTGTTTTAACGAATTGGCGTGTGTTGTAAGTGCAGTGTCATCAGAAAATTGTAGCATGTATTTATGTAGATTAATCCCTTGATTTATGTTGTGTTAACAGATACATTACCTTGGGGTTATGGATTAAAAATTTAAAAACATTTTTATTATCCACTTTTATAAGTTTCTTATATTTATTTAATTTATTAAGATACTACACCAACTCTAAAATTTGTAAAAGCATTTCCTGGTGCATATACACCTACAAAGTCATCAAAAAGGGCAGCCGGATTCGATCTAAGAAGCATACATGATATTACAGTACCCGCTCAAGGAAGAACTTTAATAAATACTGGCTTAAGAATAGAAATACTTAAGGGATGTGATGGTAGGATTGCACCACGATCTGGTTTAACTTTAGAAAAAGGAATAAATGTACGAGGTAATCATATTGTATTTATACACACCCCATTATAAATCTATAAGACCAAAAATTATTCCAAGAACAACTTTAATTTAAATTCTTTAAATATTGCATAAAAATCTATAAAACAACTTATTTTATTTTTCTTTTATTATAGCTGGTGTTGTTGATGAGGACTATAGAGGAGTTATTCAAGTAGTTTTATTCAACCATTCTTAAAACCATGCGCACATTAAAACTGGTGACGCATTGCCCAACTGATTTGTAAAAAATAGTTCATCCAGATTTGGAGGAAGTTAAAGAACTGACTACAAGTACCGAACGTGGTGATCAAGGATTTGGTTCTTCTGGGCTATTTATTTCTATATGTAAAATAACTATTAAAAATTAAAGTGTTTTTCAACTATATATTGTTTTTTAACAAAAGTAGGCACCTTTTAGTTTATAAACAAAAAAACAAAGGATAAGCTTACAGAGTGGACACAATTAATAATTATTAATATTATAATAATAATAATATAATTATAGATTATAATCTATACCTAAATACAGTCTAAAAATTTTTGTTTAACTTAGGTCACCCTGTTCTTTTAAAAGCCTTTGGTTAACATACGATATTGGTAATATACAACATAGAGATAAGCTTACAGAGTGGACGCAGTTAACATACCTAAACACAGTTTACAAGTATTGTTTTTAACTTAGTCCACCCTGTTATTTTAAAAGCCTCTGGTTAACATACGTCATTGGCAACTATTTCTTTAGCAAAGGTAATTCTTAATAGTACACCTGCACAGGTAATAACAGCTTCTGGAATTCTTCGGTTATTACGTCACTTCTTCAGGTCAAAGAATGGTCTCTGTGGATGGTAGAGGCCATCCAGAGTATCGGTCCAGGACCTACTTTACTGCTTATGTCATAGCAATATATATTATACAGTAAAAGTGATAATGGTGATCCGTGGGAAAGTCCTTGTTCTGGTGTAAAACTGTTGGAAAAGGAGTTATTAATTCTGATCTGTATGTTTCGCTTTTCCAAAGACTCTTTATGATAAAAATCAGCTTACGGGGGCATTTTAATAGCTTGTAAAGTAGACCTTTGGGCCATACACTATCAAAAGCTTTAATTATATCTTAAAATATTGCTGCCGTATGTTGTTTGAGGAGATGAGCGGTTTGGACATTAGAGGTCAGTATGCATGTAGGGTGTTGCGTAGATCAGTTTTCTGAAAATTCAAATTGGAATATTGGGATTTTTGGATTAAGAGCCCTCTCTGAGTAGATTTTTAAAAATATTTCAAGATTTTTTCTTAGGACACATATTAAAGTTATTGGACGGTAGTTAATAGGTTTTGTGTGATCTTTGTTGGGTTTGGGTAGTATAATTATTATTCCTGACCACTCTGTAGGAAAGTAATGGTTGTTTAAGCAATATTCATACATTTTAGCAATGCGCCTGTGTTTTCGAATGTCTAAATGGCGGATGAGGTGTTTAGTGACATTATCATGTCCTGGAGAAGTTCTTTTACACGTTTTATTGTATTCATGTAGACTTCCTTTGTTATTTCGTAGCTAGTGCCCTCCGTGTTATCATAACGCTGGTTAATATACTCGTTGTACCAATTATTTATGGTGTTATAATTTTCTACATCATATTCTGGATAGGTTTTTTTCTTTAAATTTTTCACTAAAATTTTGTGCCATAACTTCGACCTTTTCTTTATCATCTGAATTATCTATTCCGTTTTGAGTAAGTGTGGAGTTGTTTGTTCTGGTCTTGTATTTAGTTTATTTCTTTATTTCTTCCAATAGTTTCGTCCTTGTTGTTGTTCGATATTTTTGCACGCATTCAGCCATTTTTTCCTCGGTACTCTTGTAGAGATTTTGGATGTTTTTGTTATAGTCATTTATTTATTTTTTTTTGATGAGATGTTGGGTTATTTCTGTATTCTCTATACATACGTCTCTTAGTTTTGATAAGACTTATGATACACCTAGTCTTTATTTGATTTTTTAATATTTATTAATAAAGACAAAACAAGTACATAAAAAAAATATTTGGATAAAGAAGGATAAAAGACCTCCATAGACAGCAGCTTTTACAGTTTAGAGTCTTCGTAGTAAGGCTAAAAACATAGTGGAGGGACGAGGATAGCGGCGAGCAAACAACTCGACATTGCGTCAAAATAAAATGCATGTGTACATTGTAAAGCGAAGAGTTTAAGCGAATCTCGGTTTCTTACACCGAGTTTTTAATAGCTCGTCACCTCACAGATGGTAATGGCAAAGCCTCTGTGTAGTATTCTGCCAATCCTATATAGGTAGTAGTTATTTAAAAATAACGTCCGTAAGACATTTTTCAACCACTTATTAGACAAACTTTTTTGGTGACCCCATGGTCTGAGGAAGTCCAATATTTCTGACATTAAACAAGATATAACAAAAAATATTTTATAAGAATTGTAGGATTTTCAAATAGGTATGTCAGAAAAATATCTTGATGCATACAGAGAGTTCCAAAAAGCATATTTTTTTAAATAAAACTAACCTCACAGCAATAACTTTTTTGGGACACTGTCTATACATCGAAATATCTTAAGGACGTGCCCATTTAAACTCGAACAACTCATACACATTTGTGATACCTTGTTAAATGACAAAAATATTGGAATATCTCAAACGGCAACCTCAAAATGTTTTTATCTACCAAAAGTTTGGAACTGTCAAAACTATTTGGCGACTAAGGAAATATCTTCTTATAGGTACCTACCAAAGCCACTATGAGTCAAAATTCCTAGTCTACCATTGCTTTCACATATATAGGGAGCATGCACAGACAAACTTTCAGCTTTTACAAAATGACGAAGGTTTGTCGCTCACGGCTCTTACATGATTATAAGAATCACTAATTGTGCGGAAATTTCAAGCTTTTAATCACTTCATTTGTTACACTCTGAACTTAGTTACATTTTAACCAAATTTAAACTTGCTTACAAATATTAGAATTTTATTAAAATATCTACTCTTTTACTATATTCAACCACAAATAACAATTTTATAAATTTAAATACTTTTAAAACACAAACTTAAAACAGAAACAATTTCACATTCATGTTTTGTTTATATTTCATTTAAAATTTCGCCTTAAAATAATATTTATTATTTGCTTTGAATTGAATATGGACCGACATTACCTGCATAGATATACATTTTAATATTATATAAATAGTGTTAAAATATTCAGCGTAGGTACATGTAGATATAATAATGCTGGTAGTTATTATTGTATAAAAATATGCTTTTTATTTCGCTTTATTTAGTTACTATTTTTGAAATGAATGGCCAACACAGGTTAGGCATGGCCTAAAAACACATGAAAAATTATTTTTAATATAAAGCTTTGGTAAAGAACAACTAAAATACAATGAATTTTATTTAAAATGAGCAATCCTGTATAATTCTAAGATTTGTACAGGGTTTAAATTATATCTTGCCAGCAACCCTAATTACAATAATAACGAAAAAGAATAGAGTTTGAGTATAACAAAATAAAAAAATTGACATCAAAAACTTTAAAAATAATGAGATAAACTCTTTTTAAATGAAACACACTGTATATTATGTCACCATTAAAAAGGTTTTTAAAATTTCACCTTAAAATAATATTTATTATTTGCTTTG
This sequence comes from Listronotus bonariensis, assembly GCA_014170235.1. Lineage (NCBI taxonomy): Eukaryota > Metazoa > Arthropoda > Insecta > Coleoptera > Curculionidae > Listronotus > Listronotus bonariensis. Next base: position 66,200 of record JACEGR010004490.1, read on the forward strand.
CATTGAATATGGACCGACATTACCTGCATAGATATACATTTTAATATTATATAAATAGTGTTAAAATATTCAGCGTAGGTACATGTAGATATAATATTGCTGGTAATTATTATTGTATAAAAATATGCTTTTATTTCGCTTTATTTAGTTACCATTTTTGAAATGAATAGCCAACACAGGTTAGGCATGGCCTAAAAACACATGAAAAATTATTTTTAATATAAAGCTTTGGTAAAGAACAACTAAAATACAATAAATTTTATTTAAAATGAGCAATCCCGTATAATTCTAAGATTTGTACAGGGTATTAGTGATATTTTGCCAGCTAACCTAATTACAATGATAACGAAAAAGAATAAAGTTTGAGTATAACAAAAAAAAATGAACATCAAAAATTTTAAAAATTATGAGATAAACTCTTTTAAATGGAACACCCTGTATATTATGTCACCATTAAAAAGGTTTTTAAAACCATTTACAAAAATATTACAGATGATATATTTATCGTTAACAGTTTTTGAAATATACCCACTTAAATCTAAAAATAGTAGATATAATTTGCATTATACGAGTACGTACCCACGGCACTAAGCTGAGACTGTAGATATAATGGAAGTAATATTGGAATTTAAATGGTTATATTTTCGAAAGTATTGAAGGAAGATATATTACCTAAAACACGTCAATTTTAATTTTTTGAGGAACATTTTTTTTTTTGTTAAAATTGGTTCTTATATCTGGGGCATGGCGTCCCCTACAACCCTAAACATTCTTGATTCTAATCAAAGGGGAGCTATTCGTCTCATTAATGATCCTTCACTTACAGAAAGGCTTCCCTCTCTTGCCCATCGTCGGGCTGTGGGGGATTTATCGCTTTTTATAGGTACTTCCATGGCTTTTGATCTGAAGAATTGTCCAGTATAGTTCCTCCACTCACGGTTCCCAACAGAAAAACTCGTGGTTCTGAGCGTATGCATCCTTGTACGGTCCAACTAGACAGGCCCCGAACTTCGCACTTTGTTCGTTCTTTTAACCCTAGAGTTTCTAGATTGTGGAACCTGCTGCCCGCGGAGGTCTTTCCTTTTCCCCAAAAATCTTCAAGTATTTAAGTCCCGTGTCAACAAACTCCCCCTTACCTCGCTTAAGACACCCACGGTACGTTATTATTTAGGCTTTAAGCCTTCGTGGTTTGTCCAAAGATAAAAAAATAATAATACATTTTTTTAAAAATACAGATATAGTTCAGTCTATCTGTGGACACATTGTATTATCAAAAATTAAAATAAGGCTTTGTTTAGTAGATTTTAAAAGCTTTTAAAATACACTTTTATACGTATTTTTACTAAATTTTTCCTATTGTTATTATAAGATAATTACATATGGTTGTAGAGCTATATTTTGCTTTGACTGACTTTGTTCAGAACCTAAACATTCACCTTTTTTTCCTGGAGTGCTTTATTTAGTTAAAATTAATTTAAAATTAATTTAGTTTAGCTTTTAATACAAGCGGTTTCAGGAAAAATGTTTTTTAACATTTAACATTATATCTTTCATAAATTAGTTGGTACTGGAAAATAAAGATATGGTTTTAGATAAACAAATGATGCTTAAATATTAGAAATTAATTAAAACCTTAACAGTCGCAACCGGGACAGACGGGATCGGTTACTTACTTCACAGTAGTTGTTTTTATATAACTTTTTATATCTAAAAAAAATATTGGCTTATGACTTTTATACATGATCCTTTAGAAATATATTTACGCTAAAATTAAAAGTTTGTTGCAAATTTTGCCGGCCCAAATAACGATATTAGAATTGGTTGCATTGCAAGTACTGCTCACAAAAAACTGTTTGCAATTAACAGTGGTAGTATTATAACAATGGCATAAAAGAAACTTACAGTGGTTAACACTATCTAAAAAGCCTTTACCAAGACATAAAGCGGCTGACCCAAAAAAATACTTATGGCATTGCTAAATTTACGTTTAGGCAAAACAAAACGTTAGCAAGTTATTGCAAAAAAGAGTTGTTTTTATCTTGTCCAGCATCATGATACGAAAATTAACAACGATAAACCAAAAATATATTTTCCGACGCAAACATAGAGATGCTGAATGGCCTTTTTAACACGCTTTTATTAGCTTGGGTTGTAACTATCTATCTATCTATCTATCTATGTAACGGAATCTTTGAGCCTAATTTTTACCAACTTCCAGCGATTCAATTTCTTTGAAACTTTGCACACGTATCAAGGACCGATGACAATGCAATAATTTAAAAACAGTATCCCGTTATCCTGATTAGGACCGCCAGGATAAATAAATTCCTTTACAGATCCTCTGTGTCTTTTGACAAAATGGCGAAGGAATTTTTTAATGAATAAACTGGAGCATTTATTTTTAAAAAACTAATTGATATATCGAACTAAAAATGAAAAATAAATAATAGTTTAAAAAACTAAAAAACACGCTTTTATATGCAACCGAACTAAAAATTAGAAAATAATTTTTCATTACAAAGAGTTTTTGTCACTTCAGAATAAAAGCGTGGGGTGCTTAATATATTAAATGTTATAATTATTCTATTTGCAAATATCTATGAGGGAAAAGTTATGAAAAATAGTAAAATGCACCCCACGCTTTTACTCTTAAGTGACAAACTCTTTGTAATGAAAAATTATTTTCTAATTTTTAGTTCGGTTGCATATAAAAGCGTGTTTTTTTAGTTTTTTTAAACTATTATTTATTTTTAAATTAAATTCATATATTCCTACATATTATTTTATTAATGAGTGGTGGCCACTTAACAATCCCAGTAAAAAATTTGGACAAAAAGTCTTATTAAAATGAATAGAAAATGAATGATATCGATTAAATAATATGCAAAACCTCAATAAAACAAAATAATTTTAAAATAACCATATTGCAGCATTCAACATAAGTTAAAATTTATTATTAATAAAAGTTTTAATCTAGTTTTCAGCTACATTCTGTAGGGATCAGGGAAGAAAAGCTGGAATTAGTCGCTGATTCCCCTGCTCTATATTGCCCGGATACACAAATATGCCCTTACTGCGACTGTTAGTGTGGCCATAAATGTATACAGCTTAGCTGACTAAAAAGTCAAAATGTACAAAATAATACCACAAATTTCTTGGATCAAAGGACAACGATCTAACGCAATTTACCTTAGTCAAAAACTTGATCGTTTTCAAGATACAGAGTATCAATTTTTTAATTTTATTTAAGGTATTTTTAAATATTTTATTTATTATGGGAAATTTTTATACAAAATTCAGTATTAAAAAATGTTTTTTCGTAAAATCTAGACGAAGCCATCTGCAGCCCTTTGTTATGTTCAGAGTGTCACCACATTTTTTGCCTTTGTAAATTATAATTTTGGTGAAGAATTTTTATTTTCTCATATTTTCTGCACAAAAAGGGTATATTTAATAAATATCTCTACGAGCAACCGTTATTGAGATATTTCAGTTTAAAGATTTTATTCCATTCAAAAGTTTTCCATTGCATTCCTTTACGCTTTATCTAGGCCACCTGGTAGAAATACTACCAAAGGTCAGTACAAAATACTAATTCATTTTACCTTAGTTAAAAGGTTGCTGATTTGCAAGATACAGGGTGTCAAAGTTTCATTGATTTGTTTTATTTGGACACCCTGTATCTCGCAAACGATTAACTTTTCAACTAAGGAAAATCGGGTTAAATTGTTGTATTATTGCGTAAGGAAATTGTAGCACCAATTTGTATTGATCTTTTAGAGTAACTCGGATGGCCTAAATAAAGCGAGGAATGCGAAGGGAAATTTTTATGTGAAATAATTTTCGATCCAAAATGCCTTAGAAATGTTTGCCTGTGGCGATATTTATTAGGTATACGTTTTTTAAACAACAAATAGGGAAGAATAAAAATTATCTACTAGAATCATAATGTACCAAGGCAAGAAAAAGTAATGACACTATAAACAGATGCAAAGAAATGCACATGGCTCCTCTACAATAAACAGCAAAACTATAAGTAGCTTTTGGATTCCTTAATTTAAAAACACCCCCTATATGAAATTTTGCAAAAAGAAATCCAATAGTAAATAAATTATTTAAAAATACCTAAAATAAAATACATACTTTAAAACCCTGTATCTCGCAAAAGAATAACTTTTTGACTAAGGTAAGTTCCGATAGATTGTTGTATTTTAGTTCAAGGAGTCTATGGTAGCATTTTGTACAGGACTTTTAGAGACCTCCTGTATAATTAAAGTATTTTTTTAAGTTAAAAAATACATAACGGTAATTTCATATGGTAAATAAAAATAAAATTTAACCAAAATTGTTACTAACATGCATTTACCAAAATACACTGTATTTATATTTTTACTTTATTGCGTAGCAAACTACAATGCAGTTTAAAAAGGCTTATCGAAACAGTCATTTCATCGCCCCAAACACTAATATTGAATGCATCCATTTGTTACACTAACTAGAAAATGGACGATTGGCTCTAATATTAATCGCCATTAACAAAGGCATTTGCAATGTTATGAAAGTCTATTTGTTAAGGTATAGTAAACAAAAACAAAATAAAAATGGTGCGTCATACAACAATCAGTTTGGAAGTAATTGTTAAATAATAAAAGTGTTTCATTATAACAAATCTTTGTAACAGAAAACTTTAAAATTATATGCAAAAAATACACACTTTTTTAATTGCCTATAATATTAGTTGCCATTAACAAAGGCATTTGCAATATTACGAAAGTTTATTTATTAAGTTCTACTAACGAAAATAAAATAAAAATGGTGCGTCATGTAACAAACAGTCTTAAACTAAATTTTAAATAATAAAATTGTTTAAGATAACAAATCTTTGTAAAAGAAAACTTTAAAAGTATATGCAAAAGATACACACTTTTTTAATTCCCTCTCAGATTAGTCGCCATTTACAAAGGCATTTGCAATGTTATGAAAGTTTATTTATTAATATAAATGGTGTGTCATATTGCAAACAGTTTGAAACTAATTTTTAAATAATACAATTATTTCATAATAAGAAATCTTTGTATGGCAATTAGAAGGTATTACCAAAGGCATTAGCAATGTTACAAAAGTCAATTTTGTAAGTTATAGTTAACAACAATAAAATAAGGATGGTGTGTCATACAAATTAATTAAATAAAAAAATGTTTTATGTTAAACGGTTTTATTGTACTAAAAGCTAAAAAATAATTCGGTAAGTCCTAGCTACCAGATCGCACCAATCTTCTCATTTAAGTGGGGTATTGACTAGATAAATATTAAAATCGTTAAGCGTAGTAGTATATTAGGATAGAAATTTCAAGTGCTCAAAGATTTTATTATTTGTTTCATTAATACCCCAGATTTATAAAAGATTGGTGCAATCTGGCAGTCCTTTCATTTGACACTCATGTTGAGGTAGTTGTAGAAAAATGGGCCTTAGTAAATTTTGCAAAACAAAACATTAAAGAAAAATCTGCACCATTTTGTTTTAATAAGAAAAACAAACAAATCCACAGATCACTAAACTAAGTGTCGTTTTTTTATATTTAAAATAAAATAAGAAACATTAGTGAATTAGAAAAAATATACAGTGCTAACTTTTGAATTATTTGGTTGGTTATAAGGTTTGAAAAAGTGGCTATCTAAAACAGGTATTCAGGTAATTTTCAAAGTGCCGCCATTTTGTAGAGGGTAAAGCTTTATATTTTGGGGTTCTAAGGTACTCGTCAGGAGCGTTAAAATGATATGCCACACGACCCTCTTCTATTTAATTTGTGTTTTCAAAATGGCACCCAACTCGTAGTTTGATATTAAAACCTGTCATTTCTTAGTTTAATAATAAAACCTGTCATTTCTTGCCTTAAATTTGGTTTAAGTTGTCGTACTAAAGTCGTTAAATTTTTATAAAAAGTACAAAACAATTCAAAAGTTAGGAAGGGGGGATTCTGACTTAGACAAGCACTGTATATATTTTATTGCCTGTGATTCTTAGGCAAATAAATAAAAAAAAATTCCACGAAATACAAAAGTTTCTTTTTTCCCTTTAATTTTACGTACGCTCAGCTAAGTAGAAAAATGCTCAGTTTGTTGTTAAGTTATATTACCGTTTACAAAAGTGTATAGATCCTAAAGATTTTTTGGATTACTTATAATAGCATGTTACTCTTTCATATAAACTAATATGTCCGAAATATGTATACAAAATACACCCTGTAAGAGCCCATATACCATTTTTTTTAGACATTGTATCAAAATTTCATTTATTGGGACATTTACATTATCTCACAGCTACAAAAGCGGGCTTCAACAAAACCCATTCTATTTACATTTGTGTGTTTACATAACAAACCACTTTGTAGTTTTAAAAGCCTTATCGAAACCGTCATTTCATCGCTTCGAACACTGATATTGAACGTACCCATTTGTTACAATAACGAGAATATGGACAATTGCTCTAGTATTGGTTGCTATTAACAAAGCCATTACTTATGTGGCTGTATGTCATACAAAACACCTACTAACACTTTGGCTAAAAATTTTTTTTGAATTATGTTATATCATGCATACTATTATACAGAGTGTCCGCTAACTAATGCTACACAGAAAAACAACAGATTTATTATGCCAAAATATTAGGATTAAACCATACTCACTGTGGTGGAATGACTACCAACAATAAAATCTACTAAAAAGTATTCTTAAAAAAAACAGTTAAATTTATATAATAGTGTGAAAACGTTCTTAGCGTTATAGTGTAAAACATTCTTTACATTCTTTTATAGTCACCGCAGCGCCAATCGAGGAACGCGCTACCTCGCTTAACCAAATAAGGAAATGCCCGTTGCCAAGCGACGCGACGGCGCTACGGCAGGTCTGGAAGGCAGACTCGCGCGCAAGCGGACGAGCAGTTGCAGGGTTACCACATCTAGTAAATTTGTACTAGATCTAGTACTTTTGAATAGAATCTAGTGATCTAGTACGTACTGATCAAAATCTATTACTTTTTTAAAATGAAGTGGCTGTGTGATGATTTTGAATTTAATTTAATTTAGTACGTAGAATTGAAAAAAAAGAACGTGAGGACCTTTTTTTTTTGCTCTTCAACATTATTTTGATCGGAAAACAGCTACAATAGTACGTTTGAGAGAAAACAATAATTGAAAATTGAAGGAAAACAAGGTGAGGACCTTTTTTTTTGCTCCAAATTATTTTGGTCGGAAAAAACAGCTACAAATGTGACAATGGGAAAGTGTTACTGAATGTTAAAAGTATTAAGTTTTTTTAGCTTATTTGTGAAATTTAGTACATTCTAGTACTTTTTTTTCTGGACTCTAGTACTTTTTTAAAAATCATTGTGGCAACCCTGAGCAGTTGAGCACAGACAGTCACTTCGTAGAGTTCATGGGACATGCTGTATTTCGTGAAAATTGAACTAGCAAATTTCTAGAAACAGATCGTAAAAACGAATCTGGGTTCATACCCCGTAAAAGTTTTTATTTGGGGTATTTTTGTTTCAGAAAAAGGCATTAATATAGTCTTAAGTTATTCAGCAAGTTAATTAGTGTGATTTAGTGTTTGTTAATTGTTTTGTTTTTTAAGTCCAAAGTTATATTAAATTGTTTTGTTACCAAAAAGGCTTTTCATTTGAAAAGAATCTCGAACCAGCAAACTTACCTATGGAATACAGAAAATACCTTGTTTTGTGTTGAAGGAGTAAACAAACCTCAAGCCACATCACATAGCTATATCCAAAAGTTGATAGTACGAAAGACACAGACTGTCAAAGTTTAAAAAATATTTTAATTTTATTTCGATAATTTTTGATACGTTTTAAATATTTTAATAAAACCCGGCATCTAAGGGTTTTTTGACATTAGCTATTTAGATCTGATATTCATTTTTATGCACTTGTAAACCAGAGGGGTCTGACTACACATTTTATTTTTTTTTAAATGCCCTAACTTATCTGTGCTATACTGTGTGTAACATCTAAGTAAACCAGTAAACTCCTATACAAAAAAAGGTATACTTTGTAAGAATGGCTCTGAGTAACCTTTTTTAAGATATTTTAATTCAAGTGGTTAGGTACAACCAGTCTAATGTTTATACATCGAAACTCTTTATAGTTTAAAGCCCATTTAAACCAAAAGTCATTTGGACACCTAAAATTCTAATATACCATCGAAACGGGCACATTTGTTACAATATTAACATTATGGCCAATCGCACCGATAATAGTCGCCATTAACACAGGCATTATCCATAATGCTCAGTCGCCTCTTTATGACGTCATAAACATGAAAAAGTGCTTTTTAACAAAGCAACACCGTTTTGGTGATCACTAAAACGTTTTGAGTGACTATTACAGCTGCATTTTTAGTATTGCCATTTCCATTTGCTATTATTGCTTTTTTGTGAAAGTATTTATTGCATAACTAAAATATACAGTAAAAAAGTATGTATATGTTTAATTTTATTTAAAATAGTCAAAATACAGATTTATAGCTAACATACAGACTGTCCACCGATTGGTTTTACAAAAGGACAAGTGGACCAAGAATTAAATAAAAAAAAATATTAAAAATTTTACTTGTAAAAAAATAATTTAGGAAAAAATATGTTGATTTTGGATACAGGCTTTGTAAAAACTTGAAATTCATGATTCATAAGTATTTTTTATTTTAGGCAAAATGTCATTAAGAAAATTTAGATTTATAATAAATTATTAAAGTCAATAATTTGGCGACAACGCCTTGATCACATTTATATACAGCTGAAAAATTGTGTTGTGTAGGAATTTTGAAAATGGAGCTGTTTGAACACAAATTATGGGAGTTTTTTCAAAATAATATTTATTATTTACAAATGAAGGTAGTTCACTCTTGGAAAAAAATTACGTTTTACTCGTTTTTACCACCCCTGAATACAAAATCAACATGTATTGAAGACCTCGGTGCAAAAATAAGATGTATTTATATTATTGCGGATCGTCTGGTGCTTAAATGAGGAAAGTACAACGCATCTTATGTAAAATAGCATTGGATTTCACTTGCCAGGTGAAGCATTGGTAGCATAAATCAGGCAAGTGCAGAACATTCCTGCTTTTGCACCGAGGTCATTTTGTTAGCGGTGTGCTTAACAGTGATTTTTTGATATCGGTGATCGCTGCTACTGCTATCTAAAAGTAGCTGCTACTGAAAACTGTGATATTATCACTCTTTACGGAAACATGCTAAATTTTCATAAATAAAGTCATATATAACCTTGTTAAAATTGAATGAAGAAAAAATATATCATTTTTAAATAGATTCTGTCATTTAATATACATATAATTTAATTACTGATTTGCATTGGCATATAAGTAAATGTATATAAAAAAACCGACATTACACGAAGTATATGAAATATCTTAATTTTTTTATAAACATTTATAGCTTTGATCATATTATTTGGGCAACACATTCGCGATAGAATTATTAAAAAATCAAATTGATCAAAAAAATAGTTTTCATCCGATAAGCAAGCCAATTCGCATCCCATTTCACTAACGTAAACATGCATAATCACCATAAACTTAAATGAAAGAGGTTAGAATCACTGAATCGCAATCACAATCACCGTCCAGCGATCGCAGTCGCCGTTTAATGTTGTGGTTACGGGCAGCGCCACCTCTGCGAACTGCGAATATTAAAGAGTGATTTTTTCACTGCGATCGCCAGGCGCAAGTAGCAGCTACCAAAATGATTTGTTAATAACCGGTGATTGGTAGCAGCGACTGCGATCGCAGTCACACCTCTACATTTTGTATAGTTGGGACTTGTATGGATCCAGTCATGTGGTCTTGTGGTTCTCGCGTCGTGTGACCTCATGGGCGCCGGAAGAGGGGTGCAAGGGGTGCACTTGCATCCCTCCAGGCTATTAAATGTGTATGAAAAAGTACGTCTTCTTGGGTGAAAAGGCATGTTTACTTGCTGTTTAAAATGTTTTGCACACCCCTGTTTTTTTTCGTTTGAATTGGACAGAACATGTATAAAAAAGTACCTTTTGTTACGTGAGGATTTTTTTACTCTTTAAATTTTCTAGTTACCCAAATTAATACACGGTATAAGTAAAAACGTACGAAGTATGTTATGAATAAGTAATTTTACAAAGGTAAAAACTTGTTTTTTTTTAATTTTTGAGACACTTCTTTGTTTCTTGTTCTTTACAATTTTTACACATACCTTAAAGTCATCCTGTCGGCGCCCATGATTTCAATATAATGTTTAGGGCAAAAACCAGGTAAGTCCAAATTTTCACCAAAAAATTAAATAAAAAGTTTAGGTTTATGTTTTTCTGTTATTTCATAATAATGACATTTTTTTATTACTTTCTCTATCCCCTGAAATAGAATGGTTTATTTTCATTATTTAAAAAAATACTCTTTTTAATTTCCCAAAACTTTCCAAAATGTAGCTTACCAGGTTTTTGCACCAAAGTCTTCAATTCGTGAATCATATATTTTTGCGCGCAAAAATTTTTATGAAGAAATACATTTTCTCAAAAAATAACTTTTGTCTCTTGTAAACCCTATTCGTGGACAGTCTTTAGGTTATAGTAAGAATACAAATCCACTCATACATAACATGTGATTATTACCTAATAAAAATATTTCGTAAAAAAATCCTAAGACCTAGATCTTTTAGTCCATTAGTTACACAGAAGATTAAATACAAAACACAAGATTTATTTCATTTTTAATTTGTTTCTTCCTGTGTTTTTATTTAAGAGTTATTTTTGACGTAGAGCGTAGCCAGTGATAAGTTATTTATATCTAAATGTAATATTTATATTTAGACTTAAGGGCTCACCAATATCTCTGACATCAAAAATTAGTCTTTATATTTTTGTAAACTGCTATAACGATTCTCAATAAACGCTAAGTAAAGCTTCCGACAAATAACGAGCGCGACGGGACAGCAGCGCGGCGTTTGAGGGGGTTCTTTGACCAGTCTACAACAAATATTTATACCGCCATATATGAAAGCCGCGCTCTAACCCAGCCTGTCAAAGTCATAAGTTTCGCGTGTCGGACTGGGCGAACGCGTCACTTTTTTGGTTGGACAAGTTTACCACAATTTTTAATAAACAATTTTTTACCATTGTGCCAAAAACCGTAAGGGTTACAATCACGAAACCTGTCTAGTTCGATACCCGGAACATGTGTTTAATCCTTAAGGTTTCATGACTGTAACCTTTACCATTTTTAAAACAATGTTAAAAAATTGTTTATAAAAATTGTGCCAAACTTGTCCAACAAAAAAGTGACGCGTTCTCCCAGTCCGACACCCGAAACATTTAACATTGACAGGCTGGGTTAAAGCGCCGCTTCCATATATGGCTGTATAAATATTCGTGGTAAAGTCGTCAAAAGAAACCACCCTAAAAAGGTTTTAAAAGGGTTTTTATCATGAAGTCCATTTGATTGGTGGCCAAGAGACTATAATATACTATAAAGACAGTTCTTGGTGTTTGTCATGGCACCCACTAATCAAGCAAAATTATTTATTAATAAACAAAAAAAAGTAATCGATATCCCTAGGTCTATCATCAGAACGACAACAGTGGCTTTTACAAGTAGAATTTACGGCCGAAAGCCGTACATTTCATTTTATTTTTCGTGATTGATGTTTAAGTCGCCGGTGTACATGCGATGTCGCCTGGCAATAAATAATAAATTGAACTATTTTTATCAATGTTTTGCTATACAGGGTTTTTCACTGGAAACCCCTGCGATTGATTTTTGAAAAGTATTCTTTGAAAATAAAAATTAGGCAACATGATAAAGTCAGTGGAAAACATACGACTAAAATATTTTTACAGTTCTAGCATTTTTGGCTATACCGAAAGGTAATGTCAACTTTTCTAATTTAAATGGAACACCCTATAATTTATTCCTATTTTTTAGATTGTGCGTTAAATTCTAAACATATTTTATGTATAATATCCTATACTATATACTATGACTTATTTCAAATTTCTTGTTAAAAATGACGTTTGCAAGCATTTGCAAAACCATAATGTTTTATAAATAAAAACCTTTATTACAAATTTAGGCTAGGTTTTTTTAAAAAAAGACATTCTTCAGCAGACTCTGTCAATTTGTCAATTAATAAATAAAGGGTGGTCAAAAATAATCGTTAAAAATTATATCGACAAAAACTTTTTTTTCAAATAAAAATCCCCATCTTTTATTACCTTCTTTTATAAAGAAATTATAATAAAAGTAAGTTTGTAAAAGGATGTCTATTCTTAAAATTTATAGCATGCAAAATATTAACAATGGAATATGTATCTATGAAAAGATCTTTCCTTTCGACAGTTAAGAGAAATAATTCCTGCTTTTCGTGTCATTCACCTGGACCCTCTCCACTGACTAGTGTCGCTTGCCTCACAGGACTTAAAAAAGTGGCTGTCCATGTCCATGCTGCATAATACGAAGAGCACGAGGCTTTTAATTACTATATCATTGTTCGACAATAAGATATAATCTTACCGTTGATACCGTACTGAAAAGAATTATTTAGTGATCGGCAAAAAGTTTTACCGGAAGTCGGCAAGTAAAATATAGAAAATAAATGGAAAAAATTCCTGCTGTCGTATTGATATATGGAAAAGAGATCTCCCCTTTTTGACAGTTTAAAGAAAGAATTTCTGCTTTTCGTATCATTCATCTGGACTCTTTCTACTGATTAGTTTGACTTTTCAAAGTGGCTGTACCAGATCCATGGTGAAAAACAGGAGAAGCAAAAGTCTTATAAGGACAACATGTCATGGTCCGTCGGTAAGATATAATCTCATTGTTGATACTGAAAAGAATCATTTAGTGATCGGCATAAGTTTTACCGGGACTCGACAATTGACTTCCCGACTGCTTTTTAAAAAACGCATTTTAATAACTTTAATTGTTCAGTTTCCGTTCGTTCTCGGTCGTAGGACGTTGGAAGTCCATGCGGCTCTCACGTGGTATCGTGCATGGAGGATGTAGAAGACGTTCTAATGCCCGGAGGAAGATAGGAAACTCACAGCTGAATTTGAGAAGGCATCTTTTTTCTGGAACTAGGCGCTGTGAGTGAAGGTTCCTATAACCTGATGTTTTCTGTTTTGTGTGCTGCATAAGGTGTTTTTCAATGGCAGAAAAGGGAGGCGGGCGTCGCAGGGGGGTCATCACTCAAAGAAATCGGTTATGCGCGATACCAGTAGCAGTTTCAGGGAAGATGGCCGAAATTCATGCTACTCCATAATTTCAAAATAAATAATTAGTGAAAGAATCAGGAATTTCTGGAAGCTACGAGCTCGACTATCCAGATTTTCCCCCGAATGTGCTGGTAAATTGGACCGAAAGGGACCAGAGCCAAGAATAAATAAACCAACCAACCAACTTTAAGTGTTTTAAAGGGGTCAAAATTAAATGGTCAATGAATTATGCCGTTGGTCCATGAAGTCTCGGAGCACCCAGTGTATTTGGTGTGAGTGTCAAAATATTAATTAAATTTGTGCAAAACTTTATGAACACAATGCATAACTTGTGACAAAAAGTAAAAAGCAACACTGTTAATGACCAGTTAAAAAAACAACAATAATAATTCTAATATTTTCTCCATTACTTGATTTCAAAATCTGTCGGCCGTTTTGACGCATTTCAAGCAAACAAATTGCCACGAAAATTCCAGCAAATAACTGAAAATCTGCATTGATGGTTTTTACATAGAATAGAGTTTCGTGAGTCTTTTTAAATGAAACCAATTTCTCCACAATTTAGCCGAACTGGACGTCATTCAACTTGATGGATTACAAATTAATGTTACAGCGATTTGAGAGAGATCCCTAGTGGGGTTAAAAACTCTCGACCCTTGGGCTCTTTACATTAATAATGGTTATTCAGTGGCGTACTCTTACTAGAAAGAATATTAAATGTACAGGGTGATACAGAAATATGTTAAAAAATTTTAAGACAGATTCTACATGTCTGTGCCAATTTCTTTTCCTGAGTAATAATTTACATTGTTTGTGTACCACGACCGATCAAGGCCTTTATAAAGTGCTCCTTATTTAACTCAAAAAATGTAACCGTTTAGACGTAAAGTACCCTAAAATATTAGGTCCTAAGGGACCTCGCTCAATGGAAAATGGATTGTGCTTATTTTTTTTTTTATTATTTTATTAAGTTTTAGATCTTAATGCCTTAAATAAATGTTCTTATGGGCACAATGTCCGATCGCCTCTTGTTTAGAATAAGTTAATACAAGACACCAGATGGATATATTTCTAGTTGCGTAATCAAAAAATACATAAAAACTCAAAAATTATCAGCAAACCGTTTTGTACAAAAATATTGGCTGTGGTGTTGACTGAGACGCCACTAGACTTAATAATTTTAATGTAATATAACGGGTACTAAGCCGCTTACTACTTTTAAAAAATCTAGTAAATTTTTAAGTTTAAGAATATTACAGATATTCGAGAATTATTGCACAGTGAAATAAGGCCAGGCACTAATAATACCGGCCTTATTTTGACATCTGAGCTTGCGCAGATGCAAGGTAGGATAAGGACTTCCTTAATAAGTGTAGTGCTTGATTTTATTTATGTCGGCTTTAGGTCGTGCCTTATTTTGGTCTTATTTTAACTTCGGAACTGTTCGTCTAACCGAACGGCTGCCGACCACAAAGTCAAAAAGTTTTTAGAAGTAAAAATACTTAAAACCTTGCTCGTTCAACTGTAGTTTTGTAGTTGTGTTAAACAAAACCCTACAACACAAAACATTAAAAAAAATCTACTAAAAATTTGTTTTCCTTTTTTAGGTTAATGATACTGTCAACATGATTTGCAATAACACTTAATTATGGGTACTACCGGTATTAATAATTCCCGAGCTTAATAAGACAACTTGCAATAGTTCTCTATTAATAAAATTACTTTTTTCTCAAACTTTAATGTCCTGTATCCTAGAAACAAAGCAACTTAAGATATGTTTTTAGGAATAAAAACAACAAAAAGAATTAGCCTTTGAAGTTTCGTACCGTAGTCAGGAAACACTTTATTGTTAAGGTTATTAATCACTTATGTAAACAACTAGATACCCGTTAGGTAAACACTTATATCTCTGGCATACTTTAACTTAAGGTAAACAAAACCAATAGAGAGATATGGGTAATTTGGTTACCGCCTACGTTCGTTATTTACGCAATGCGCTATTTAAATAACGCATACGGTATTTATTTGTTTTTAGAGATATGGAAGACGCCGTATTACGAACGGTTAATTACACCTGTCTGCGAATTTACAAAATCAAAAACAAATGATTCTTTAATGTGCGAATACTAAAGTTTTACCCGTTTTTTCAAACACATTTTACTGTACATTTTCCTACTTTTCCACATGAATTTTGACTAAGACATTTTCTTAGTAAACCCAGGTCATTGTCGGCCGAGAATCTTAACCTTTTCGTTTTTTTCCACCTGCGATATTTATATCAAAATAAAAAAAGCAAGGCCTTATCAAAAATTAGTAGTTTAACTTTACTCTGTGACTCTATTACAAAAATATTTTTAGAAATCGCCGAAATAAATAAATAACCTTAAAAAATAAACAAAGAAAAATATTGTGCGCATGACAATTCTATTCGCTATTTTAAATAGCACACGGCGTTATCAGCCCGCAAATTACTGCATGTGGTAACGTTATTACCACCCGCGACGGTAAAAATCGAATCGCGTATAACTTAACTGTCATAATAGCGCTTACGTTAATACCGCATGACGTTACAGCACCACCCGTATCTCTCTAATTTCTAAGTCAGACGTTAAGTAATTTGAACTACTTACTTATTTGATGCAGACACCATAATGTTTATACCACTATTTCCTCTTTTATTTATGTAAAATTATTGCACACTGGTAGTTATAAATTATTTATAAAAAGTTAATCTGAAACAGAAATGATATATTTTTTTTATTAAAAATAGAAGTAATAGACTTTGCTGTGATATTTCGCTGCATTGTACGTGCATCTTACAATCTAGACATCTATCAAAGTTTTTTGAAAAATAAAAACGTGGCTGTAATTTATTATTTCCTTTTTTATTTAGAAAAAGCAAAAAAATAATATTTTAATAGGAAAGTTTGAATATAATTAGAAGTCTCACAAAAACATATTTTTTTAATTACCATATTTTGTTAAATGTTAAAATTTTAGAAACAATAAACCCATTATATGACACTACAATGGTAATCTGATTTTCTACCTAAGTTTTATTATTATTATTATTATTATTATCAACAACTTTTTATTATCAACAACTTTCTTAAATTAATTTAACGTAAAAGAAAAATTTAATATTTAATTTTAATAATAATAGAAGTAATAGACTCTGCTGTGGTATTTCGCTGCATGATACGTGCTCTAATCTTACAATCTAGACATCTATTAAAGTATTTTTTAAATTACTACGTGAGTGTGTTTTATTATTTTAGTTTTTATTTAAATAAAGCATAAAAATTACATTTTAATAGCAAATTTTTAATATAATAATTAAGAGTCCAAGTTCATATCTAAAGTTGCCTTGTTTCTAGGATACAGGGCGCTAGAATTAAAAGTAAGACTAATGATAAGGAGTCTCACAACACACACATTTGTTTAATTACCTATCATTGTTAGACGTCAAATTTTTGGAAAAAAAAACAAACACACTTGTTAATATTACCCTATTTGATAATGACACTACAGCGTGTCTTCAAAAGTTCTTACCAAATGGGATATATTAATTTGACACCAATTCTTCTTTTCTATAGCCACCTTGTTCATCTACATACAGTAAATTTTGTGGAAATGTATTCTCTTATCAAGCAGAACTTTTTATAAGAAGGTACATTTTTCGTAAAGTTAATAATGAAAAAGTTTTCCATTTAGTAAAGACTTCCAAAGACACGATGTATAATGTTAATACTATTTTTATTTTTAGTTTTAATATTAAATTTATAAACAACCCATATAACATTTTTTGCCGGCGTTGTACATTTAATTTACTGGCATTGCCAACACTCCTTAATTGCAAGGCATTGGCAAAAAGGTATCAAAAAGACGCGAAAGTGGGCAATTGGTCGTTATTAGCCCACGTGTTGCAGATAAAGTGATGGCATCCGTCATTAATAAGTTATTGGCAAAAAAATGCGTTTAAGATGATGGCATCCATCATTAATAAGTTATTGGCAAAAAGATAACAAAAGACACGAAAGAGGGCAAATGCAGATACTCCCAAACAGCAAGCTGACGTCCTATTGACGAAAATTGTCGCATATACTTTTTTTTAAAAGCTAAAATGATGCGATATTTTATTTAAAAATTAAAATAGGAAAAAACTCCTTACTGCATGCAATTTCCTTGCAATGCAAAGTACCATCTCTTGGAACACTGTCCAACTTGGAGATGAGATTTTTACACTAGCCGAATATATTTCTTTCAAAGCTAAGTGAGATCACCTACCGCAGACCGCTCTCGAATTATTTTTGTCTAATGGGTACGGTTTGGACGATAAAAAGCGAAGATATAGCAGAAACGTAGTAGTTTATTGTCCATTACGCCATCTGTCGGTATGTCAAAAAAACTATTAAATATATATAATATTTTTTATTAACACGTCTTTAAAACTTTTAATAAAGTTTTAAACAAAATGTTTACAGCTCCTAACAGTCTACTTGAATATCTTGCCTTCTCGACTAGCCATTATCAATTAATCACACACTTATTAGGTATTGAATACATTTAATTATGTCTATTAAAAACTCTTTTCTTTAAAAAAGAAACTAAAAAGCTAGAAAACCACGTAGAAAACAAATGCACAAACCGGTCACCTTCGGTCGAAATTAACGTAGCTAATTTTACCATCATTTTATTTTTATTCGCTCCAAAATACATAATAAACATTTTGTTTGACCTAATTTTTATTTGCATGATTTTTAACAATAAAATGTTATGAAAAGGCCATTTCCTTTAAATTATGTAAAAAAACATAAAATAATGTTATTTAGCTGCCATAATAAATAAAACAGATCAAAAAAATTGCTTTAATGTTAGTTAAAGTTGAAGGTTTGCCTTCAAAATTTAATATTTATTTGCCTGCAACAAAAACGCATGCTTTATTTAATCAGGATTGGTATGCCGCCATTTTTGTATGCTTGCCGGCAATTCGCCTGCATGTAAAATTTATTGGCAATTAAGTGTTTATTTCGTGTTTACTTTTTAATGCGTATAAGATGTTGGCATAATATTGCTACCAATTGCCAATGCTTTACCATCAATGCCAATATGAAAAATGTACATTGCCGGCAAATAGTGTTTGCTGGGAAACTTCTTTTTATTTATTTTATTTGAAACATAAATGCACTATTTTACTTTAATAATAATAGAAAAATAGACTCTGCTGTGATATATTGCTGCATGGTACGTGCTCTAATCTTACAATCTAAACATCAATTTTTTTTTTAATAACTACCTGAATGTGTTTTATTTCTTTCTTTTTATTTAAATAAGGCATGAAAATGATGTTTCAATAGCAAATTTTTAATATAATAATTAAGAGTCCCACAACAAACACATTATTTAAATTTCCTAACATTGATAAATATTAAAATACATATAATGTGAATATCAATTTTACCTAAGTTTTACTATTATTATTATCAAAAAATTCCTTATAATAATTTACTGTAAAATAAAAATGCAATATTTAGCAATAGACTCTGCTGTGATATTTCGCGACATGGTGCTTTAATCTTACAGTCTAGACATCTAATAACTACGTGGATGTGTTTTATAATTATTATTTTATAAATAAAGCATAAAAATAACTTATTTTAATAACAAATAATGTTCAATAATTAAAGAATCCCACGATTTAGCCGTACACTTGTTTTAATTATCTTACGTTGCATAGCTAAAAGTTAAAAATAATTTTTAAAATATTCTTTAAATAGTTAGGGATCCCTGGACCATTTTTCCAAGTCATTACTAACAGCTAATTTTTCGTGAGTAGCTTCTTTTTTGACGAGACGCCCAACTTATTTCCTTACAACCATTTTAGTTGGTGGTAGCATACAGGGGTAGCAGAGATTAAATATGTTGATTTGATATAGTATATTACATTACAAGTGTGGAAAATGACTAATTTCACACGAGTGGGAATATTGCAGTACGAGGCGTTAGCCGAGTGCGACAAACCCACGAGTGTAAGAAAGTCATTTTCACACGAGGTACTGTACACTATTTTTCCTACGACCACAAATTATTCACCAAAAAAAAATAGTTTGTCTTTACAGAAAATATAAAAAACAATTGAAAACTTTGCAACACTAGGGTGATTTTTACTTTGTAACACTAGTGTGATATGTACTTTTCCTCACTGCTGTATTATACTGTTTTGACAATATTTTTACATCGAAAATCACCTACCTAGAAGCATTATATAACTTTTATCATTTTGGAATTTAAAAAGGCCCTCACTTATAAAAATTGTATGGTTTGGTTAGGTAATAATGGTAATAGTTTAATACGGTTTTCTGCTATTTTAAGAGTTTTTAAAAATTATTGATACTTACATATTTTAAACACTCTTATAAATAAAACGAAAGTGGCGCATATCCAAAATATTCCGTTTTTTAAAAAATATTAGTAAACAAACTTACGGGACCGGGGAGTGAAAAGGGGTGCTGGGTGGGTTAAAATTGGTAAAAAGAGTTATTGAAACTGAACATCACATGTAAAATGAAGTAAAAATTACATTTTTTTCTCATATTTTGAGAAAAAATATAACAAATATGAAAATTGTAAATGCATAACCTAAGGTCCTAAAAGTAAGAAAAAAAAACGCGACTAGCCTCAGGTTTAATTAAGGGATTAAACAAAAAAAGATTTAACTAGTTGTTTGAGTACATGAAGACAGAGAGAAAGGAATTTGATCTATAGAAGTTTTTTCTCTGGCGCTTTACGTCGAACGGTCAAGCGGCAAGGCTGCCTTGTAAAGTATCTTTGCAACACTAGTGCTGTAAAGTACTTTGCAACACTAGTATGATATTACGCATTTTCTATGCATGAAACCAGTGTGCTATTTGCTATTTTTACAAGTGGTCGTAGGAAAAATATCAAACAAGCAGCAGTATGATGTACCTTGCAATTTATAGGACAATGTGGGTGTTAAATTACATAAATATTATTTAATCAACAGAAAAAAAATCTGCTAGTAGTTATTTTTCACGACACAAACGAAAAATTTACGTAAGAAGAAAAGTTGGGCGTCTTGTTAAAATAAAGCTATTTACGAAAAAATTAGCTCGTTAGTAATGACTTGGAAAAAATGGTTTGAGGATGCT